>PVJH01030371.1:0-24913 GCA_004026705.1 Nesogale talazaci
TTCTATCCCATGGCCGTCATCCTTCCTCCAACTCCTTTCTCACTTATACTCACTTGACTCTGGAAACAGAGACTCAGGGAGGACAAGAGAAGAGACCTGAGATCCGCCTGGCCCTCTCAGGACCTGGGCCGAGCGGAGCATCTGAGAGGCTGGCTCCCTGTGGCCTTTCTGCAGCCAGAAAAGAACGGCGGCCACCACTTACTTTGAGCTGCTTGGTCTTCTCCCGCAGTGTGTGTCTGTAGAGCTGGAGCTGTTCTGCCGCCTCGGGCCCAGGCTGCCGGGCCAAGATGTGTTTTAGTTCCACATAGAGCTTCTCTTTTTCCTGGTAGGGAGCACAACCACACGGGGAAGTAAACGGTGAAACCCCGCAAAGAGTCAGCCTTTAACAGCATGGGCAGGGTATGTGGGGGGCCACCCTCCCTCACAGTTCACACAGCGTTCGCGGCTTACACTTATTCCTAGATGCCTGCCCTGTGCATCACACCAGCCCCTGTCTACAACCTAGTTCATACCCAGGATTTGAATTCCAGTGATCAGGAAAACCATTAAGAGAAAGTCTCTCTCTCTCTCTCTCTCTCTCTCTCTCTCTCTCTCTCTCTCTCTCTCTCTCTGACTAAACATAGGATCAATGGCACAACTGAGAGACAGAGAGCTCAACTAAAGGCAGGGACTGACTGCTCTCAGGAGGTGGGAAGGGTCCACAAAAGAATGTGCAATTTTTCGTTCTCCCATAATGAATCGGAACTTCCCTCCAAGCAGAATTGAAAAGAAGAGCTTTTTAGGCCAAAGCTCTGTGATGGGACAAGGGGAACAGGGAGTTCAGTTCACCGGGGCCAGTGTGAAACAAGAAGCTTAGTGAAAAAACAGAACTCCTGGGTATGGACCAGACTGAAT
Source organism: Nesogale talazaci (assembly GCA_004026705.1). Lineage (NCBI taxonomy): Eukaryota > Metazoa > Chordata > Mammalia > Afrosoricida > Tenrecidae > Nesogale > Nesogale talazaci. The sequence goes on from PVJH01030371.1 coordinate 895, forward strand.
ATATCACACAAAATGATTTGGGACCCCGTCTTTAGGCAAAGGAGAGCCAAGGAATAGTCCTGCCCAAATTTGTCAAGGAAACTGACAAAGCTGAGAACGGAATGAAGAGACTGATGGAGGCCCTCACAGAAGCAGAAGAAAGATGAGCTGAAGGCAGCGAGGTGGAGTCAGCATGATTTGGTGAATGAGCCAATAAGAGGGGTAAGAAGGGGCAGGAGTGAAAATGATTCCAAGATCTCTAACCTGGGCAGGTGATGGTGATGGAGGCAAGAGAGGAGAGAAGAGGGACAGGTATTAAGGAAATAAAATGTGAGAACCATCAAGTACAGGACATGTTTGGCCCTGAGAGCCCTAGTCAATCCAGAGGAGGTGGTGAGAATATGGCCCAGGGCTGAGAACCAAGGAGAATGTGGAAGGCAGAGAGATCATGCCTAAGGCTATGAGAGGGGATCCATTGGCCAGAGAAGGGTTACCTGGTGGGCTAGGAAAACCAGGTATTTGGAAGAACAATATATCAGGTGGCATCAGTATATGAACAAGGAAGGAAAACCCAGGGGAAAGAAAGTAAAGTAACTGAATGTTTCCCAAACCAACAAACTGCAGCTATTTGAGAAGGAAGGAGTGAATTGTATGATCAGTGCCATTCATTTGGGTAAAGAGGGGAAAAAAACTGCAGAAGGATAGAAAATAACTATTGGGGTAAGTAGGACAGTGGTTCTTAACCTGTGGGTCGAATGATCCTTTTACAGGAGTTGCCTAAGACCATTGGAAAACACATACTTCCAGTGATCTTAGGAACCAAGACACCACTCCTCTATCCTCTCCAGGCAGATCCACCCACTTGCAGCTACACCCACATACGAGTACCTGGTGTGGACTGTTACCCTGCCACACCGTGCTTCAAGACAAAATTTCATCCCTTTGTCACTAGAAATAAATATTTCACAATAGATAATTACACACTGTTTTTGTGATGAATCACTATGCCTTAATTATGTTCAATTTGTAACAATGAAAATACATCCTGCCTATCAGATATTTACATGAGGATTCTTAACAGTAGCAAAATGACAGTCATGAAGTAACAACGAAAATAATTTTATGGTTGGGGGTCACCACCACGTGAGGACTGGATGAAAGAGTTGTGGCATTAAGGAAGGTTGAGAACTGCTGTAACAGGATGCTGCGGCCGACCGCAGGCAGAGAGATTGAAGCAGCACTTGGAGAACAAAAGGCGCATTGGTGAGCAACTAGAAAGCTGAAAATGAGTCTCTTAAGAAGAATGTCCTGGGAAGAGAGCTGAAGTGTTGGAGGGGTCTGTGCAGTCCCGGAAAACTCAAACATGCGAATTTGTGGAAAGTGAGGGAAAAGACTTCCTAGTGCCCCAACTCATAATTTAATCGATACATGATATGAAATTCCTATTCATATGCTAAAGTTTCATTGTTTATAATGGTTTTCAGTTGAACTGAAGGTATTACATACGAGTGAAAATTTATTTCTAAGCCATATCAATTCTAGATTCTCATCTCCCTAAACTGCAATAATTTGAACAAACATTGATAAAGACTAGTGTCTCCTCATTTGTCTCCATACATATTTCTTCCCTGAAGGTAATTATGTTAAGGGGAAAAAATAGGATCCATACAAACCCTCTTATTAAATGAAACAACCAGTCAAATGGAAACTAAATTGTACCTAGAGCTAAGCACTCTTAGTCTTGTCATCAAACAATCTGATTTTGCCAGAGAACATAAAAGTCATAAAAAAAGAAATCAGTAAAAGAAAATTCATTAACTAGCAGTTGCTACCATTTTTTGGAGTTTTCCCTTCCCCTGGCCAGATTTTAGAAATATTATCATAAATGCCATAATGCTATTTCCAAGGGAATGTTAATCCAACTGGATGGAAGCAGCTTGTGGACACACATAATAATGTTCACTATTTAAGAAATAATTCCAGTAATCATCAGGAAGCCCAGAAGCTCCCACAAAACCAGAAAACTTGAACAAATAGAATTACAAAGTGGTGATTTTCCTTTGCCTGTACAACACCTCCTGTCATACCTTACAATATAATCTTCCCAGTAAATGGATGTAGCAAGCAATGAGAAAGCTATCAGGAGGTGAGTTTATTTTCTATAGCCACTTAACGCCTGCTCTGTTGGAAAAAATAACACTTCTGACAAGGCTTCAAGATTCAATTTGGAGAGGGTAATAAATATGTGGTGAAGCCCATGAAACCATTTTGCCCATTTCCTTCGGCTCACCTTTCGTTGAGCCAAAGGACAGATAGACTTGAAAAAGTAAAGAACCCACAAAGATAAGAAAGAAGCCGTCTACTTCAGCATATAATAATGTCTTAAACTGAAAAGACCATCATACGCCAAGAACATTGAAATGTTTCACAGGCATCATACTTTTCCATTTCTTTTGGCAGGTAGAGCGGAGAGAGAAAGACGAGAAGATGAGCTGAAGGAAGAAAATATTGTGACCCACCACGGGTGAGAATCTCAAGGTCCACAGAGGTGAGCGGGGTGTCCAAATCACCTCCACAGGAGCGAGTCCTAGTTGGGAGGTACTCAAGAGTCACTTTTCCCAGGGAACACTGCCCATGGAACTTGAACATTTGTTCTAGCCCTGAAACAGTCTGGGTTCTGTGGAACTAGGTAATTTCTAAACACCACATCAGAACATCCATAGAGTAATCAAAAGGTGAAATCAGGTTCAAAGAGAGGGGAGAGGAGTCAAATATGTCAAGTAGGATCTAACTCCTTCATCTCTTGGTCTACCCATCTGAATGAGCTCTACCTTGTACTCTCGTAGGGAAAAGTGATCTCCACATAGGGGGTGGGTGATATTGTATTTACTCTGTCTTAATCCACCACATCTAGTTCGTTGTTTGATGTGCACGCTTGTGAAATGAACTGAAATGGATTAACACCAAAGGGTGCACTGGGTGACTAAACCGTGAGGCTCTACCAGTGTGAAGAAGAGTGAAGATAATGGGTGAATTCCCGTGAAAATCGCCCTTGTAGTCAAAGCCAAAAGAATTAAATAAACAGAAGACCTCTGTGTGTTTTCGGGAAAGGGGATGAGTACCAAAAGCAACTCCAGGGTTAAGATAATGAAATGTGTGGGGAACAGAGAGAAAGAGAATGGTTGGTTCAGGGATTTGAATGCACTGCCAGATTTCAATGCACATGCCTTGTGGTCAATGTTTATAGTGGGAAACTCAACGGATAAAACCACCATGAAGGTTGGTCAGGATTAATATTCTACCCATGTATCTCATACAGATTTGTATTTGGGGAGAATGTGCCAGTAATTTAGATAAATATGGAGTGTTTGATGGATTGAAGGTTTTAAGTATGATTGTTTTCCAATTTATTTCCCTCCTAACCCGCTACAAGGGCCAACCAAGCTCTTCAAACATTGTGCAATGGTGTGTATAATAACCCCATTTAGAGACAAAGCATGCAATTCTATTATAAAGAGAATCTATCTTATGCAACAGAGACTCATTAGCTGTCCAGTGTATATTGTCTCCATAAGCCAGCAGTGACAGAACCAGCTGCCTTATAATACATACCCTGTATCCTTCCTCATTAAGCACATCCATTTCTTTTTAAACCTGCTCAATTAATTTGTCACTGGGTTAGATGCGCCATATGTCAATGAAAAACCCTAAGAAAATCATAAATCATTTATTACAAGATGGCATCTTTGGGTGGGCATGTCATCACTTATTCTGGTTGGTTTACAATACATATGACGACTATTATTTTGGAGCATATTCCACCCTTTTGATGAAAAACTGTATTGGAATTAAGCTGGACTATTAACACCAAGAATCTAGATGTCTCTTGAGCTGAGGATGTCTTCGAGGCAGGTGCCATATTAATGTCCATCTTTGAAATGCTCTCTTCTTTGACATCCCTTTCTTTCAGTTGGACATACTGTCAGGCATGATTATGGATTCTTATGCTGCAAGACTTTCTGCCAAGTTATGCTAGGTAACAGCGCAGCTCATTGTCAATACTGCTGAGTCTAGTGGCATGGTAAGAAATTAATTATAGTATTAGCTTGGAATAATGCTGTCATTACATGGTGACAGTCTGTAACCCCACAGAGGAAACTCCAGGTTCGGAGTCATCGAGACTTCAGGTATTTATATTTTATCTGACAATAAATTACATGTCTACATTCGGAAGACTATATGCAAATAAGAGCCAGTGCTATTCTGAGTACAGTTCCGAGGAAGAAATTGACTTGCTCACTGAACTTCTTTCCCCCACCAACTCACAGTTTCTCTTTGCTGTCTGTTCATAGTCCTTTGCAACCTCAGCTGAGAACAGGAGCTGGTTCGCATTCAATGTGCACCTTCATACCTCTTCTTCCTCAGCTCACCCACACCAAGCAATAGCTGACTGAGAGGAACCTATTTATTCTGTTTTCATGGGAATCTGTGTTTGGCAAATGCCAGTGCATTGATTCTGCTCACCCTAGATTCATCCATTTGCTTGGGCAAGAATCAGGAGTAATTGCTTCCCCCAGGAAAGTAGTTGACTCACCTAACATAGGCAGCCTCCTCCTAGTCCCACTCTTCTCCCCAGGCTTCAGAACAAAAGGCACCCACTCAGATGCTGGGGGTGGGGGGAGTGTCCTCTAAATGCCAACTTGTCTTCCCTCTGCCCTCAACTGATGGGTTCCAGATATGGTTGGCTTTCAAAGTAATAACAATCCAATAATCGCGACTTAAATGATGGTCTGCTTCACAATTTCAGTGCAGGGGAGGGGGGGGCGGATCTCTTTTCAAAAAAAAAATGTCAATAGAGGTCATGGATGTGACTCCAGTATGTAATCTTGATGAGATTCTTTCTTTCTCTCCAATTAAATTATGAGTCATTTAGGTCAGAAGCAGGAAGGATCTCTCCTGCGTCTCAGACCTGTTATTGTGCGTTCCATTCTACGAGCCCAGTCACTTTGTGGATTGCTGATGTACATCACCAGCAAATGACATGCACCATATTTTGGTAGGAAAGATAGCTCTGTGTGAAGATCTTTTTACTTGAATTGGGCCATTAGGCATCTTCCAGTTGGCAGAATTTGGATAACTCATTCTAGTGAACATGTGCTACAATTTTTTTAGCTAAATTTTTACTGTGCTTATTACTTTGAGCTCAATATTCTGATTGCTCTTAAAACTTGGGAAAGAGCTGGTCCACAGCTTTTATCTCTCAGTTAAATGTTTATTGAGGTGTTTGGGTGATTCAGAGAATTTAAAAGCTTTAAATTTTTTTTTCATTCCTAAGACTTGTAGAGTAGCCAAGTTAATCATCTACGAAAACTCAACTTGTGTGTTTACATATATACTGGTACCTGCACATACAAAAATGCAAGCAACACTCTTCATCTGTGGTCCTCAACTAAATAATGGGTTGATTTTTTTTACCCAGATCCATATGTATAGAAATGCTAGTTGCACGCATAACTCTTTTTCAGGGTTCTTAAAAAGCCCTTATTTTTGCCCCCTTGCTAGATTTAGGTCCCCACCCCTTCCCCTATCCCTCTCTAATTTCTTTCTTTTTTCCTTTTTTTGTTTTTGTTTTGTGTTTTGTGTTTTGGGCATCACTGCCTCTGGTAGTCGTGGGCGCTACCCAGTGCCACTTCTGAGAGCTGCCGCTGGATTTGAACCGCCAAGCCTGCGGGCTGCAGTCCCGCACTCAACCACTTACGCCACCGGGGCTCAGCCTCCCATCCCTAATTTCTTAACAAAAGACGATAGCCAGCTTTAAAATGTTGCTCAAAATTGCTTCTTGCATATAAAGGTAACTCCATAACATTACCTAATTTATCTGGACGTGTCTATTTTCATTAGCAGGAAAATAAATTAGAAACTCTGTAAGCATATTCCATTTCTATCTTGCTTTGGAAATGGAAAAATAATGGATATACCTTGGGGCTTTCTTGTATACTGGCTTTATAACGAAAATGCCAGCATTACTGAACTCTGGATCGTCTTGTTTATGATATCATGAAGTGGTAAAGCCCCCTTGAGAAGATGGGAGATGCTGGAATTGGGGATAAAACAGAGCCACATGTCCTGATTCCTTCTGAGCAGAGAGCTGAATGGTAACATAGAGGTTCCTGGCTTCCGAGGTGGATGATTGCTTTATGAGGCCTAGGAGAGATCTGCAGGAGCTAACCTTCGTATTTTTGAAACAATAGGAAAATGCTTCCGGAGTTTGTGTTTTAAGCAACACAAACTTCCCTCAAAGACCTCTTTGCAAGAGATTTTACTTCTAAATTGCTATTATATATACATTTGTGAAATCTTGTGCAAAGTATATAGTTCCCTAGATTGGCCTGAACTTTATTACCAAGGTTGTTGACTTATTTTACCTCTGCCAAATACCTAGTAACTTAATGTCAGTGAAGAGTTTGCACAGATTAAGTCAAGACAGTGCTGGCTGTTCTTAAAGCTTAAAGCTTCAGAGAAATTCAAGTCAAGGAAGTATTTAGCATCGGCACTGTACATGCCATGGTACTGGTTTTACACCAAGATCTATATGAGGTCTAACTTCAGAGGAACCCTTTAAGGGTTCTACTACTCAAACGAAGACAATCAAATAGACAAGTGATTACACAACCACACAGGGTCGTTATGCCAGGTCCCCAAAGATGTACTAGAAGGAAGAGGAAGTGGGTAGGGAGTTTCAAAGGTAAGAGATTATACCCTTTTGGCTAACCAAGCAGAGTTCATAGAGAGGAACACACTTCAGATGGATCGTGGTGGGGATATCAGTAGTAGGAATGAATAATAGTTGTACTCATGAATCAGAGAACAATTTCACTCTAAAGGGGCAAGTTAAATGGATAAGGCTTACTTAACGTAAAGCCATTGAAAATGAAGATGAGTTTGCAAAATAGATAGTAGGCAAGCTGCTTTAAACAATTGTGTAAAGCAATTTAAATTGACAAAGCAAAATTTATTTTGTCTTGCAACTGAAACATTTACATTTGAATTGTAATACTATATTACTTGTTAGAACAAACCAAGAATTAACCAACTATTAACTTGGTTTTTCATTTACATAGCCACCAATAATATAGTGGTATTTGACTTCCACCACATATTTGACTGCCCCAGTAAAATATCTTGCATTTTTATTATGCAAAAACCATACAAAAGGCATATTACTCAGCCATAAAGAGGAAACAGAGTCCTGATGCATGCTACAACAAGCATAAATCTTGGAAACATTGTGCTGAGTGACATATATCAAGCACAAAAGGATGGGTATTTTATGATCCTGCTTACATGAACTATCTAGACTAGGTAGTAGTTGTATGTTAGGGTTGCAAGAGGAGGGATGGGAAGAGGCATTGCTGAGGAGATATTAAATATTTACTTCTTCATGGCAATGGAAAACTTGGCCTACAGTGATGAATTGTGCACGAATGTAATTTGTGTCACTGAGTTGTATCTGTGAAAATGTTGAACTGGCAGGTGTTGTGCATATATATGTGTGCGTGTGTATTTGAATTATGGTATTGGTGAAGAGTACTGGAACTACTATGGACAGCCAGAAGAACAAACACATCTGCTTGGCAGAAGTACCACCACAGTCCTCCATGGCAAGACTCTGTCTGACATATTTGGGACCTGTGATCAGAAGACACCAGTCTGTGAAAACGGACATCATGCCTAATAACGTGGGAGGTCGGAGAACAAGTGGAAGACACGTTGTCAGGTGACCTGTCCCTCTGGCTGCGATAATGGACTGCGCCCGACACCAGTGGTGCAGGACTGAGACTGAGCGGTGTGACCTTCTGCTGTAGATAGGGTCACTATGAGTCAGAACTCATGGGACATCACCTAACAGCAACTTGTGTGTGTGTGTGTATGAGGCAACATTATCTATGCAGTGTTATACATGGAATGAAAAATCGCACAAGAGTATTTAAAGCATATAATGAGAAACCATCATAATACAATGAATGCTCATGAAACCATCACAAGTAGAATATTATGAATACTTTGGAGTTACCTGTGTCTTCCCCTCCCCACTCTCTCCCTGTGCCTTGTTATCTGCCACCATCTGCCAAGGTGTTCACTATTGTGAATCCCATTACCATCATTCCTTTGATGTATTCTTCATACCATTTTATCACCTAGCTATTATTTTGTTTTGCTTGGTTTGGGGCTTTATAAAAATAAATCTGAGCACGTAGATACAATAGTTTTCTGAGACAAATGTTACTCAACACTGTGGTTCTAAAATTTATCGATATTGGTCAAATAAATCACTTGATTTTCTACTAGGTGAAATTGCCATAAAGTATCCATTCTCATCAGTGGACATTGGGTTGTTGTCCAGAGTCTTATTTTTATGGACAAATGTTGCTATGAGCATTCTCATGCATGGTTCCTGGCCTTCTGAGGATATATCAAACTCTCTAAGATAAAAACCTCCTAGTGAATTGCTAAGAAGGCCTTATGGCATTGTATTTATGTATTGAGCTGCTAACCATAAGGTTAGCATTTTGAAAAAAACTAGCCACTCTGAGAAAAAAGGGGGCCTTCTCTATGCCCATAGAGAGGTATAGTGTAGGAAAGTCATGGGGGCAGTTCTATTGAGTGATGGCAGCAGGTTTGAGTTTGTGTGGAGTGGCATTGCCGGATTTAAAAACTATGTAAATGTTCAACTCTACAAGACAATATTCAATTCTTTTCTAAAATGCTTTCAAGATTCTGTTTCCCAATTATTTCTAATATTTTGCAAAATAATTACTAAGTTCTTTTTTAAACTTATTTTCTAAACTACGAGATAAAAAGTCCCATAACTCTGTACCTTTCCCATTGATCCTGACATGAAAAATATCAGACTTTCTTAAGCAGAGGACCAAACCAAGACTGGTACACACTCCTGCTTCACCCAACTATCCGATAAAGAATGTGTGTCATTTTAAGCCACTAAGCTTGCAGTGATTTGTAAGTAAACAATAGATAACACAGGCATCTTAAATCCCCCTAGAAATGGTAAAATGGTATTTCATTATGGTCTAATTTTATATTTCCATGATGATAAAATTGGGTTGAGCTCTTTTTTTCAAGTTCATTCACCATCTGTTTTCTTTGCTGAGAAATGCCTGCTCACTTACATATTTTCTGTTGGGCTGTCTTTCTCTTATTGATTTGTAAATCTTTATATATTCTGGACATACAATGACATAAAGAGTTGGTACCTTACATTCTTTATTATTTCCTTTGAGATTCTTAATTTTAATGTACCAGGATTTATCCATCATTTTTATCGTTAAGGTTTCTTACACCTCAATTAAGAATTCTGTCCAATTACTTTTAAAAGATTTCTTTTAGCAGAAATGTTCCAATACTTCATTCGTTTTCCGCCCAATCCTCCCTTAATTCTTTGACATTTACAACGTTTGCTTTTGAGTTGCCATTTCTGCAGGTAATCGGAGTTGCCTGCAGAAATTCTGTTTTGCCACTGCTGTCGAATATAAATTCTAATGTTTTTTCTAGTGTCACTCGCATCAACTTTATCATATCTGGCATCTTTTGTAAAGTTTGCAATTTTATTTTACAGCCGTGTTTTGCACTGCATTTACATGGATGGTTGTATACGGTTAGCCCCACAATGGACATTCCTCTCAAGAAAGAGATAAGTGGTGTCACGACAGGTAGAACCTACTTAGGTGATGCTGCAAGCATGTCCAAGTGAGGGATAGTCCTATCGGTGGCAGGTTTGTCGGTGAAAATCTTTATGTTTTGACAAACCTCATGTTTTCCTAGACACTCTGACAACTTGGGAGACTTGGACAATGAGTGCCGGAGATGAGCAGTAGAAAAAGTAGCACAAGTTCTGACTTACAGAACATGTATTATGGATATAGAGGCATAAGGCTTGGCACTAAATTCAACACACACTAAATTCAAATTCAGTAACTCCTCACAACAAACATGAGAGCTAATTGTTAGTCTCTCTATTGTCCAGATGTAGAAGTTGAGGCTCATATGTGTGCACGCCCTACCCAATCAGGATAATGGTCTAAGTAAAATTTGAACATAATATGTGGAGGATTGTTAATTCTCAGAACCATTCCCAGATTGACTCCTATAGAAAGGGGGAGCAAAAGAGAAGAGACTCATACAAAGCACAGGGGAGGAGGAAAGGAAAGCAGAGATGCCTCCAGTAGGAAGTCGGCTTTGGAAGAGCCAACAGTGCCCATTAAGGAGATTATAAGGGACTACCTTAACTAGACTAGGAAGGAGGACCATATGTGTCTTGAATGATAGACAGGTGACTGTGTTTTCACTATGACAGAGAGTAACAAGCCATGGAGGATTTCTTGCTATAAAAGTAATCAAAGTTGCACTTGAAGGAGGTTGATATTCACTGCCGTCTGTGATGGATTAAAGCAGGAAAAGAGAAAACAAAAAGATCGACAGAAGACAAGCACTATCATTCAATGCACTAGTATTCACATTTTTTAAATCAAACCTATCCATGTGTAGCACTATTTTAGTACACCTCCCCCACGTACCCCAGCACCTCCCTAATATATATTATTTTATATCATGGGGCTTTAGAAAGATTGTGGGAAAATGGAATCAAAAGAGAATGACTTATTTCCATGAGCTTTTTGAAGCATCTGCATAGATTATATAAGCATGCTCTATCTTAATAAGTTATTTATATTAAAAGCCATATGTAAAGTAGAATATCTCCTATATTGAGACAAAACACATTTTTGTATTATAAACTTAATTTTCTTTCAACCCTCACTAGATTATCTGAAGTGCTCCATTTTGTAGACCTCTAGTCTAGAAGAATAGGAAAGTGGGACTGATTCACAGCAGTCACTGGTAAGGGTGGGTCATGGGGGAGGGAATTTTAACAAGGTTGGAAATAGATGCAATAGTGTGTGGACATCAGATTTGATCTGATCTCCAAATGGACTGAAGCAAAGGTGGGAGACAGATGGAACAGACAGAATGACTCAAACCTCTGACTCAAAACTCCCTGTGGTGGCATCATCGTGCCCCTTAGAAGAGAATAGAACTGTCCTTTTGAGTTTATGAGACTCTAATTCTTTTAGGAGACCCAAATCCTCATCGCTGGATCAATAGGTAACAACATGTCAATGGAGAAAAGGTTGAAGTTGTCGAGGATTTTGTCTTGCTTGGATCCGTAATCAATGCTCGTGAAAGCAGCCGTCAAGAGATCAACTATCATGGTGCATTAGATAAAACTGCTGTGCAAGAACTCTTTAGAGTACTGAAAAGCAAGGATGTTACTTTGAGGCCTAAGGTGCGCCTGACCCAACCCATGGTATTTTCCACTGCCTTCCAGGCATGTGAAAGATGAGCGTTGAACAGGGAAGACCTCAGAAGAATAGATGCACCTGAAAACTGAGGTGCTTGAAAAGAATACTGAAAGTACCATGGGCTCCTAAAATGACAAAGAGAACTGCCTTGCAAGAAGTATGGCCCGAATGCTCCTTAGAGGCAAGGATGACAAGACGTCCTTTCACACAGTTGGGACGTATTGTCAGGAGGGCCCAGTCCCTGAAGCAGGACATCATGCAAAGTCAAGTAAAGAGTGAGAGGAAAAAAGGAAGGCCCTCCACAGGAGAGATAGTCACACTGACAGCAAAACAATGGGCTGAGGCATGGGAACAATTATGAGGACAGCAGAGGATTGGACAGGGCTTTGTTCTAATGCTCACAGGGTCACTGTAGGTCAGAATCAACTCTAAGTTACCTAACGACAACAATTCTTAGAGGTGTAAAAAGGCTACCTGGAAAAATGTCTGTTCCGTGAACAGGAATTCCCAAAGCTGGGTCCAAGCAGAAGACAATGAATTCAATATTTTTGTGCGATATCACTGCCCCCTGGTGAGAGTAGAAGGCCCAGCCTTGCTCCTGGAGGGCTGCTGCTGGATTTGAACCGCCAACCCTGTGGGCCGCAGTCCTGCATACAAACGCTATGCCACCAGGATTCAGCCCAATGAATTCAATCTTGAGTTAACAAGACATCCTTTGTGAAAAACAAGTATTAAGAACCATGGGTTCAGAATAAAGGAGAGCCTGGATAAGCCATCTCTATCAATACAAAGGTGATGGTTGAAGTCCTAATAAAGAATGAGACTTTATGGGAAAACGAAAGTGAGAGGAGTATAATCAATATTCAGCATTTAGGAATTTTTACAGGGAAGGAGAAGAGGGAGAATAATCAGCAAACTTTTGAGCCATGGAAGATAATAGAAAAGGAAAATGTAAAATATGTTTGATAGTGTCAAATGTGGCTGATGTTTAAAAAGACCAAGGTTGAAATCAATCCACTAGAATCACTTACTCATCTATTTAAATATCCATCCATTCCCTCACCCAACCAATCACCCATGCTCCATTCAACACACCCTGATAGAAGCACTGAGACACAGTGCTACATGCTTGTATCATCATTGCTATTGTCATGGTTGGTCTCCTAGTTGGCAGCAAGCATTTTTAAGAAACTACTATAATCCATAAATTACACCTAACCTTCAAAAATTTCTAAAAGAAAAGTAGCTGCTCTCTTCATATTAGAGACAAGGAAAGAAGTTGAGAGAAGTTAAATAACTTGACCAAGCTCAATAGCCATCAAAAAAGTTCAAAATACTCACTGTCCTACAGGATCAATATGAGTCAGAATTGACTCAATGCCAGTGGGTCTCAAGACTGTAGCTCTTTCCTGGAGTGAGAAGCCTCATCTTTTTCGTGGGGAGCAGCTGGTGGTTTTGAACTACTGACCTTGAAATTGGCAGCCCACTGAAAGCACTGCACCAAATCCACTGCCATTGAGTCACATCCAACTCACAGTGACTCAATACGAGACTAGACTTGCTCCTGAGGATGCCTGAGGCTGTACATCTTTATAGCAACAGACAACATCATCTCTCTTCCTTTCTATGTTGAGTGGGTGTGAACTAACAACAATGCTGCTATTAGCAGCCCCAGAGCTAACCCACCGCACCACAGAGTTTCTCTAGATCTGTAAAGAAAACTGAACTCCAAAACCACATGCTCTTTCCTGTATACTGTATGATTCCTAAAGAGTGTCAAGCCTAGTGAGTAAGCTGACACTTCTCAAATCAAAATCAAACTGATGCCCGTAGAGTCTCTTCTGATTCATAGCAACACTGTGTAGGGTTTACAGGACTGGGTAAAACTCAATAGCATGTTGTAATAAAAGCAATTCTAGATGGACACCAAAGGGACCATGAGAATCGGCAAAGAATCATCTCTGAAAAGAAAGTCCCTGTGGGATTCTCTCACCAATAATGGTCCATTTCTTCACAAAGGTTTCAGAGGTTCATCTCCAAAGAACCCCTAGCTAGACCTACAATCATTATTTTCCCTGAAACTCCTCTCATCCCAGAGGTGGGTGGGCTATGCTACAATAACTCTGGGATTCCAGAGAGAGAGAGCACCTGACAGTGTGCTTCAATTTAGCTCATGTCTTGTAGTCTAGAAGGGATTCTTTGTCATGGCCCCCTTGAAGTCTGGGCTTGAGTTTACCCAGACAGTAAACTCCCAGCTTCTTCTCACTAATGTGCCACAAAGGCAGGGAAAAGGAGCCCCGAAGTATAGTGGTCTATGCACTGGACTGTTGACCATGACATTGGTCAGTGCTCTCAATCGACCAGCTGTTCTGCAAGAGAAAGAGGAGACTACCTGCTTCTGCAAAGACTCACAAATCCACCAGGGCAGTGCTACTCAGTCCCATCAGGTCACTATAAGTTTGGATCAATTCAGCAACAGTGGGAGTTGGATTTGTTTTTGACGAGAAGAAACATAAGGAAAATTTGAGAACCCAATAGGAGTACACCTGCTGTATGAATGATGCCCTGGGGATTTGTAGGAGAAGGCAGAACATTTCAGCCATCCCTAAAATAGTTGTGACAATAATTGCTAGCATCTATTTGAGCACGTAGCACAACTGTGAAAGCCAATTGGCAGGCAGTATCCACGTCCTCTTCACACATCAACTCCAGTTGACAGATAAGGAGACAAAGGCCAGGGAGATGAAGAAACTTGTCCAACAGCATGCACTGCTGACTTGTAGAGTCAAAAATCAAATGACGGCCATAACCAGACTAGAGAACAGCACAAGACAGAGAGGGCTCAGGAGATCGGAGCAGCAGCCATGCAGCTGTGCTCAGACCATGCATACGGAAAGGGCCTTGCAGACTCCAGTTATAAAACCAAGCAAGGGAGCTAGGGAAATACAGCTCAGTGAACCCGTCTGAACACAGCAATATCTTTTTGACACTACATAGAACCAAATACCAAAATCACGGCCATGGAGTGGTTTTTCAACTCATGAGGACCCCATAAGGGAGCCCCAGTAACATAGTGGTTTACGAGTTGGGCTGCCAATTATAAGGTCAGCAGTTCAAATCCACCAGGGATTCTTTGGGAGAACGATGAGACTTTCCACTCCAGGAAAGAGTTCCAGTCTCAGAAAACTCACGGTCAAAATAGTTCAATAAATGGATGCAGCACTAGAAGTAGTCACTCATCTGTGCCAAGACATTTGGGAGATAGATAACTTGCTAATGGGGTCACTATAGTAATGCTGCAGAGTTCTGAGTAATTAAAATTTGAAATCACATTGTTGTTAGGTGCCATTAAATCCGCTCCCACCTATGGTGACTCTATGTACAACAAAGCAAACCACTACGCAGTCCTGTGTCGCCCTCACAACCGTGGCTATGTTTGAGTCCATTGTTGCAGCTACCTTCCTCTTGGAAGGACTTCTTCTTTTTCATGAACCTTCAACTTTATTAATCACGGTGTCCATCACCAAATGCTTCCTGAGAATGTGCCCAAAGTACATGAGACAGAAGTCTCACCATTCTCACTTCTTGAGAGCACTCTGGAAGTTCCTTCTTCTGGAAGCCCATTCTTTTGGAAGTCCATGGCATATTCAGTATTTTTCAGCAACACCATCATTCAAAGGCATCAGTTGTTCTTTATTATTCCATGTCTATTGTGCAGATTTCATATGTCTATTAGGCAATAGAGAACACTGTGGCTAGAGTCAGGCACACCTTCATCCTCAAAGTCACATTTTCTTTGTTTAATATTCTGTTGCAGGACAATATGGCACTTGATTTCTTATCTGGAAGTTGACTGGAAAATGAAATCCTGATGACTTCAATCCTTTCTCCATGAATCGTACTATTTCATGGTCCACTTGTGAGGATGGTTGCATTCTGTATGTTGAGGAATAAAGTGCTTCATGACTTCCTTTCCTCCATCAAACAAGATCATGTCATCAGGATACAGAGGATTGTTCAGGAATAGTCTTCCTATTGTAGTGGCAGGTTCTTCATCACAGTCCGGTTTCCTGTATTATTTGCCTAGCATACAGATTGACTGTGTGGGGGAAAGAGTACAACTCCAACACACATCTTTTTCTCATTTTCAACCATGCAATATCACAGTTCTAACAACTGTCTGCTCGTCTCTGTACAGGTTCCACAAAGGCATAATTAATTATTCTGGAATACTAATTTTCTGCAGTGTTAACAGTAATTTACTATATGTTCACAAAATCAGATGCCTTTGCATAACACCCACCACCACCACCACCAAAAAAAAAAGAACTCCAACAGGTATAAATCTTCCTGGTAATCTCTGCTTTCAGCCAATATCCAGCGGAAATCAGCCATGACTTCCCCATGTCCAAATCCTCTTCTAAACCCTGTTTGAATGTCTGGCAGTTCCTTGTCAATGTTCTGCGGCAACCAGTTTTCAATGAACTTCATCAAAATATGACAACTGTGTTAGTATGGCTCGATAGTTTTGCATTCTGTCAGATCATCTTTCTTTAGCATCAGCACAAATAGGAATCACTTCCAGTCTGTGTACCAGGTATCTGGCTCCCAAATTTCTTGGTATTGGCCAGTGTGTGCGTCCTGGGTTGCATCTGTGTGTTGAAACATTCTGATTGTTATTCCATCCGTTCCTGGAGCCTTGTTGTTGGCCAATGTCCTTCACTGCAACTTGAGTTTTATCCTTCGAAGCCACTCGTTCTTAATCATATGCTACTTCCTGAAATATTTTAACACTGCTTAGTTCTTTTGGTACAGTGAGTAGGTGTATTCCTACCATCATCTTGTAATGCTTCTGACTTTAATATTTTGCTCAGTTGAATTCCTCAATATTTCAACTTGGAGCCTGAGTTTTTCTTCAGGTCTTTCAGCTTGAAAAGTGCCAGAGATGTCTTTCCCTTGGGTTTTCTAACTCCAGGTCTTTGCATAGTTCATTGTCATACTTAACTTTGTCTTCTCAAGTTGCCATTTGAAATTCTTGGAAAGCTCTTTTTTCCTCATCGTTTCTTTCCATTCACTTTAAGTGCTTTATGTACAAAGGCAGATTTCAGAGTCTCTTTGGTTATCCATTTTAATATTTTCTTTCTTGTCTTTTTAATAACCTTTTGCTTTCTTCAGGTATTTATGTCCTCAATGTCATCTCACAGCCTACCTGGTCTTCAGTCTTTAGTGTTTACTGCATCAAATTTATTCTTGAAATGGTCTCTAAATTCAGGTGGGGTATACGCAAGGCTGTACATTGGCTCTGGTGGACCTGTTTTAATTTTCTTCGGTTCTAATGTGCATATTAGTAATTGATGGTGTGTTCTGCAGCTGGGCTCCAGTCTTGTTCTAAGACTGAAATTGAGCTGATTCACTCTTTCCAAAGATGCCATTTACTATCTGCAGCCCATCTAGTGAAGTCCACATGTTCCGTTGCCATTTATGTTGCAGATAAAATGTATTTTCAATGACTAGGTTTCCAACAATTGATCCTTCTTCTTTGTTTCCAACTTTTATGTTTCAATCACCAGTAATTATCAGTGCATCCTGATTACATTTTTCATTCACTTCAGATCGCAGAACTTTATAAATATTTTCTACTTCTTCATGTGTGACATTAGTCATTGGTGTATACCTTTAAATAATAGTCCTGTAGGTACATGGATAGTTTCCTATCACTGACAGTGTTATAGTCAGGATAGATTTTGAAATGTTTGAAATGTTTGAAATGTTTGAAATGTTCTTGATGATGAATGAAACCATTCTTCATCTTCTCTTTGTCATTCCTGGCCTAATAGACCATATGATTCTCCAACACAAAATGATCAATACTCTCATTTCAGGTCATTGATATGTATGATAACTATCTTTATGGATCCCACTATTTAACTACCTTTATGCATCCCACTACTTTTTGCGAGTTCCAACTTTCTTTGACCTGTACTTCATACATTCCATGTTCTGATTATTGATAGGTATTTGAAGCTGTTGTTTCTCATTTTGAGTCATGCCACATCAACAAATGAATGTCCATCTCATTAAGATTGATGCCACTTTGAGAAGGCAGTTCTTCTGCAGTGATTTTTGACTGCCTTCCTTGCTGAGGGACCCATCTTCCAGGATTAGATCAGGCAATGTCTTACTGCTGTACATAGGTTTTTCAGTGGCCTTTCCCCTACCCCCCACCTCAGGAATAGATAGCTTGGTTCTTTTTTCTTATTCTGTCTTATTCTGAAAACTTCGCTAAATCCTGTCCGGCATGGGTGAATCTGTTTGTATTTGGAATTCTGTTTTTAAAAAAACATTATTAATTGGGAGTTATCATATCATCCTATAGTTGAATCACATAAAGCAATATTAAAATTTTTACCACAATCCATTTCCAAACATTCTTTTTCTTCCTAGACTCCTTGACATTGTCTACCTTTTGCCCTGCTACCAACACCACCACCATCACTACCACTTTATGCCACCCATCCACCCAAACCACTTATTCTACTTACTGTCCCCTACATGGTCATCAGTCCTGGGTTTCATATATCAAAAGGCACATAACACCACTTCAAGAGAGTGACCTCCCAGTGATATAACACCTTTTAGGAAAACCCTAATGTGAATAAACAAAAACAAAAATACAGGTCCAGTGTTCATCAGGAGGAGATCAATTGACAAAGTCTTAAATGTTCAAGTCAGCTTTATTCTTTTGATCTTCTTTACTTATCTCTCCAATGCACTCTGTTTAGTAACCACTTTCCTCCCACCCCTCAATTATGGAGAGAGAGAGATCACTGGATCTCCCTCAGTAGTTCCCACAAATGTATCTTGGGCTCCCCCTCTCATCTATAGCCTTCGGCAAACCAGATTCTCACAATTTAGGCTCTGCTACTAACTCCTCCATTGACTTCAGGTTATATGATTCAGAATCCTTTGGCGAATGATGAGGATGTGCTTCTTCCATGTGGGCTTAATGGCCCCCTCTCTTAAATGGCTACGTGTTTAGAGACAACCCTTTAAGACCTCAGGCACCATCTATTGGCTGGACACCATCTAGTGTCTTCCCCACATCTTGCTGTAACATCTGTATCATCTGTGTTCCCTTCTGGAAGGCAGGTATCGAGCAGGGTCATGATATAAGAACTGATTGTTCTTAAAGTGGAGCTAAGATTTAGTGTGAGCCCCAAATCCATTCCTGAATCTACTTTTGGTTTGCTATTTTTTAATTTTCCTTGACTCCTTTTCAAAACCTCCCTGCATTACTGATCATCTCCCTTGGGCATAATGATCTTCTATTAATATTTTCTTTGACTAACCCCTGCTATTAATTTTTAAAGCCCTGTTAAGAGAGGGATAGTGGGTCAATGTAGGCTAACTCCCTACCATACTACCCGAGTTATTCTCTTATACAGAATTTATCCTTTTGTGACTGGCCACTATTTACACAAACAATGGGGGTTAACTGTCAGGGAAACTGACAATAATAATCACTGAGAATATCCATCACAGGTTTGCCGGAATAATTCTTATCTTAATAGAACATAGCATGTATTTGGAACTCTTTTGACAGAGCTTCCCACATCCCAGCAACAAATAAGCCCCCCTCCCCGCCCAGTACAACCAACCAACAGACTAATGGTGGATGGAATTATATATTCAGTTTGAAATAACTCCTAGTAATTTGAATTTATCGCCAAATCCTAAAAAAAAACTCCCAATTATAGAAGCAAAACATCAAGAGATGGACACCAAATAGAAAAGGCTCCATCACTTCTCTGATTTCCTCATATTCCATAAAGCCCATTTCACTTGGTCACTATCAGGCACAATCTGACTGGGTGCTTCCAAGATGTCTTGCCTTTAGACTAGTCAATCTTTTCCCCTAGAACAACGCCTTTCACTTGACAGACACCTTCTCATCCTTCAAGATTTTGCTCAGATTTAACTTCCTTTGGGGGGACTTCCCATTTTTCTCAAAGTAACTGCAAATGTGTTGTCACTGCAATGCATCTTGTATTGATCTCATCATAGTATTCAGTTCATAGTGCGCCGTCATCATTGGTTCATTCAAGCCACATTTACTTACCTTTCTAGCATAAATGACACTGTAAGTCAGTATATGCATATGTACAGACATACACACAACTGATTTGTCTGCTCTAGATTAATTCCTTCAGCAGAATTTGAGTAAAAAAATGCTCAGAGTTTGTACTGTGTATGCCTCACTTCCAGAAAGTTTAAACTCCATCCACAGTAGAGAGCCTGTTATCTAACATTCTTAATAACCCAAGGAATCATTAACCTTTTACGTTTTTGTCAGTCTGGTAGGCCAAACATGGATAATTATTCTTTCCATTTTCATCCCCTTGATTACTAATAAAGCGAATATAATGTCATATATTTGCAAGGCATTCATATTTCATTCTTTGTGAATGGTTTGCTTCTGATTTCTTCCACTTTTTCATTGTCATCTTTTTTCACATTGATTTATGAAAACTCTTGAAAATTAAGGATATTGATATTTTGCCTGGCATCTTTTTGCAAATATTTTCTCCAATTTTTGTTTTATTTTCTTTCCATTTTAGAAAGTATTTTGTGCAATACCAAGGATATTTTATTAACTTTTTATGTAGACAAAGCTATCAGCTTTCTCTTTTGTTCATGATTCATGTCTTTGATATTATACTTAGAAAGTTCTTCCCCTATTTTTAAGTACCTACCCTAGCAAGATGCTCCCAAATATGTACAAGGAAACTTGTACAAGAATGCCCACTGACACATTTTTGCAATAAAGAAAGTTTGCAAAAAAACTTAATGTCCAACATTTAAAAATGGGTAAATGTATCATAAGAATAGAATGAAATCATCTACAACATCAAAAATAAATGATGTATATCAACAAGGCTAGATCTCTGGAGTGGAGGGAAAAGGAGGAAATGAAAACTAATGTGCTCACTCCAGAGAGAAAAGAAAAAAAATGCACTCAGTGCAACACTTGGTGGATAAATGTAAAACAGATCAAAGTAATTCTTTGTGTTATTTTAGATGCATTCATCTGCAGTAAAAGCATGAAAATGTACTGAAGAAGCACACACCAAATTAGTGATGTCTGTTGCTTTTGGGAACCAAACCAAAAAGCAGTAAGAAAAAAAACAAAAAAACAAGGTTGGGGTTGTAGCCAAGAGGAATGACTAAAACCTGAATGAAGGCTGAACACGATAGCAGGACAAGAGGAAAGTAAAAGGAAATAGAGAAGAGAACTAAGAGGCAAAGGAAATTTATCGAGGTCTAAATATACGCATCTACATATGCAAATATATATGTGTGTGTGTATATCAAGCGGAGAATTGAACTGTGTGCTTTTATCTGTATGTTAAGAATTAAGGTTGCAGATGTACATTGGACCTTGACTCAAGTACTCCCTCAACACAAGAGCACTTTGTTCTAATAATCCAGCACTCTGTAATACTTACTTTCTGGGCATGATCGCTGAAGGGAAAATGGATGCACAAGCAATTGTGGTGAAGAAAGCTGATGGTGCCTGGCTATCAAAAGATATAATGCCTGGGGTCTTAAAGACTTGAAGATAAACAAGCAGTCATCTAGCTGAGAAGCAACAAAGCCCACATGGAAGTAACACACCAGCTTGTGTGATCATGAGGTGTCAGTAGAATCAGATGCCAGGCATCTAAGACCCAGAATAAAATCATACCCAAGGAAAAGGGAGGGGAACCTGTAGTGGAGACCCAATAGTCATCTGTAGACGATTAGACAACCCCTTGTAGAGGAGTCACAGGGAAGAAATGAGCCAGTCGGGGTGCAGTATAGCACCGGTGAAACACATACATTTCCACTAGTTCTTTGGTGCTTCCTTCCCCCAGCCCCCCTATCATGACCTCAATTCTACCTTACAAATTGGATTAGACCAAAACACACAAACTGCTACCAGATAAGAGCCCACAACACAGGGAATCCAAGATAGATAAACCCCCTGGAGCCAACAAGGAGAGTAGAGAAGCCAGGAGGATAAGGGTAGGATGGGAGGAGAAAGAGGGAATTAATCACAAGGATCAATCTATAACACCCTCTAAGGGGGGACAAAAAAAAACAGAAAAGTGAGTGAGGGGCAAAAAAAAAAAAAAAACTCCTACTCCCACCACCAGGGCAGTGATGCCAAAAAAAAAGTGAGTGAGGGGCAAAAAAAGGCTGATGCAAAATATGAAAATAATAATCTATAACTTATTGAGGACTCATGAGAGGGCGGACAGGAAATGGAGGGAGTTGATATCAGAAGAAATGGGCAGTTGATATGAGAAGGTCAAGTGGGAAGAAAATGCTTTGAAAATGAAGATGGTAGCATATGTGCAAATATGCTTGACACACTGGATGAATGTATGCATTGTGATAAGAGATGTAAGAACTACCAATAATTAAGTATTTAATAAAAATTTTTAGAAGAAAGAATCACTCAGTTATCAAGCTTCAAAAAAACTAAAAATCATAATGTTGCATGTCCTCCTTCCTGAGATCATCATTGGTGACAAATGTGTGTCTAAGCAAATGTGGTGAAATATCAAAAGATACAGCATCTGGGATCTTAAAGGATTGAAAGTAAATAAGCAGCCATCTAGCTCAGAAGCAACAAAGCCCACACGGAAGAAGCACAACAACCTGTGTGCCCATGAGGTATCAAAGGTACCAGGTATCAGGCATCAAAGAACTAAAAATTATATCACTATAAATGAGGGGGAGTACAGATTGGGGACCCAAAGCCCATCGATAGGTGAGACAACATTCCCTTACAGAGGGATCACAGAAAGGAGACCATCCAGTCAAGGTACAATGTAACTACAATGAAATATGCAACTTTCCTCTAGTTCTTAAATGCTTCCTCCCATCCACTATCATGATCCCAATTCTATCTTACAAATAGGCTAGACCAGGGGATGTACACTGGCATGGATAAGAAGCAGAAACATGGGGAATTCAGGACAGATGATCCCTTCAGGACCAATGGTGAGAGTGTTGATACCATGAGGGTGGAGGGAAGGTGGAATAGAAAGGGGAAACCAATTGCAGGGATCTACATATAACCTCCTCCCTGGGGTACAGACAACAGGGAAGTGGGTGAAGGGACACATCAAACAGTGTATGATATGACAAAATAATAATAATTTGTAAATTATTAAGGGTTCATGGGGAAGTGGGAAGGAGGATGGAGGGGAAATATGGGAAGCTGATACCAGGGGCCTAAGTGGAAGGAGGATGTTTCAAGAACGATGATGGCAACAAATGTGCAAATGTGGACTGCAAACAATTGATGCATGTATTGATCATGATAAGAGTTGGATGAGCTCTCAATAAAATGATTTTTTTTTAAAAATAATAAATAAAATAAAAATAAAAGAATGAGGCATTAGTGCAGTATAGCACTGATGAAACACACACCCTTTCTCTAGGTCTTTATGCTCCCCGCCCCATACCCACTACCATGACCTCAATTCTATCTTACCAATCTGGCTAGACCAGAACATGTACACTGGAATAGATAAGAGATCACAACACAGGGAATCCAGAACAGATAAGCCCCTCAGAACTAAGAAGGGGAGCAGCTATACAAGGAAGATAAGGGTTGGGAGAAGGGTAGAAACAATCACAATGATCAATGTATGCCCCCCACCTCCCAGGGGGTTGGACAGAAAAATAGTAGGTGAAATGAGACAGTGGTCAGTGTGAGACATGAAAAAAAAGAATTTATAGATGATCAAGGGGACATGAGGGAGGGAGTAGGGAAAATGAGCTGGTGCCAGGAGCTCAAGCAGAAATAAAATGTTTTGAAAGAGATGATGGCAACATATGTGCAGATGTGTTTGACACAAGGAATAGATGTATGGATTGTGAAAAGGGCCGTAAGACTCCCCCTTAAAATAAGATCTAACGATATGAATCATTAAATGAAGGAATGGGTGACTCATCTAAATGGCAAAAACAATTCTCTCTCATTCCTATGAGTCCCATTAATCAGATTACATCAAACATAAACATATTCAGTAAATAAAAACTAACTAGCCAGTCAAGTTGGTACCCCAAAAAATGCGCTGGTTAATGTGGCAGCCAGTGCTGTGGTGGGGTGAGCGTTGAGCTGCTAACGGCAGGGTCAGCGCATCAAACCCACCAGGTGCTCTGAGGTAGACAGAGGAGCCTGTCTGTCACCGTACAATTTTGCTGTCTCGAAAACCCGACATAGAACCCTTTTAAGGGAATGAACCCAATGGCAGTGTGTTTGGTCTTTCAGGTTGTTGTTGTTTAAGTCATTTAAACAAGCATTTAAAATGGAGCGATAGATGTGCTCTAAGTGTGAAACACACACCAAAGACAGTAGAATTGGTATTTAATATATATGTGACATTAATAACTTAAAATCCATTGCATATGAACATATGATTTAGGGCTGGCTTAAATAAAATATATTATTAAAGCTAATTCCATGCTATTTTAATCTTTTTAATGTGACTTCTCAAAAAAGCAAGCTCACTGATATTGACTCTGTTCCAACTCATACCGACCCTAAAGCACAGAGTAGAATTGCTCTGGGGGGTTTGCGAGGCTGTCGATCTTTTGGGGAGTAAAAA
>PVJH01030372.1:0-24894 GCA_004026705.1 Nesogale talazaci
GTCCTCTGAACTGTGAGAAAATAATTGTTGTGTTCTGACTTATTTACTGTTACAGCAGCACTAGATAAAGCTGAAGGTAACGGGTACAAGGAGAGACACGTTGAGACTGGGCAGAAATCCTCTTCCTCCCCGACTTCTCGGCCCCTCTTAGCCTTCCTCCCTGAGTCTTGTCTGCGGCCGATGGCCTGCCTCCGTTCTGCGCTTATTAATTGGCGTTCTTCCCAAAAAGAGTGCCGGCATCTCTCTCCTATTTATTTGTTTATTGAGCCAATTATTTATCTGTATGGTAAGGGTGCAGGGATATTTTATTTTACTCTGCGGGTTATAATTCAATTCTGTCTCTATTTCTGTTCTTGCTCCAGTTGTTCCAGCTTTGGCCATTAAGAGCTCACGCTGAAATTTAAGACTCATGCAATTCTGGGTAAATTGTTATGTAAATTATTATGTAATGAGTTTCCTGTTACCAAAGAGCTGGGAAAGTAGTACAGAGCCCACCTGTAGAGGTCCCTCCACCTGGACCCCGTAGTTCTTACCATTTGGCCTCTCTTGCGTTTTCTCTCTACTCTCCCATTCTCCCCCACCCCGCCGGGGGTTCACAGATGCACCTGTTGGGTGTGGGTTGTTGCTTTACTGTTACTATATTAAAAAATCAGGGTTCGGCTGAGCCCCGGTGGTGTAGTGGTTGTGCGCGGGACTGCGGCCCACTGGGTTGGAGGTTCCATTCCAGCTCCCAGGAGCAAAGGCTGGGCCTCCTACTCCCACCACCTGAGGTCAGTGATGCCTAAAAAAAAAAAAAAAAAAAAATCAGGGTTCATTTGCAATTCATCTGTGCCCAAACCATCAGAGGGTGAGGTTATGTGTAAGTGGCCAGGACCCTGCC
The DNA here is from genome assembly GCA_004026705.1 of Nesogale talazaci. Lineage (NCBI taxonomy): Eukaryota > Metazoa > Chordata > Mammalia > Afrosoricida > Tenrecidae > Nesogale > Nesogale talazaci. The sequence continues at coordinate 881 of PVJH01030372.1, forward strand.
TCCTGTAGAGAGGCCCCCTGCTCAGTACCTGGGCTCAGACCTCCCTCTGCCCCGTGGTTCTTTAGCTTTTCCTTATTGTCTTGGTACAATCACCGCATTGGAACACAGGCTCCCTGGTGGTGCCATGGTTAGAGCACTCGGCTCCTGGCCAAAAGGTTGGTGGCTCGAGTGCCCCTGTGGGAGGGAGGCGCCCCAGGCTGCTTCTGTAGAGATGCACAGTCCAGGGTGGGGAGTGGGGGGTCTCAGGCAGATTTTCTCTGCCCCCAGAAGGTCGACACAGGCTTGTTATGAGTCAGAATCCATTTTACAGCAGTGGGTTTGTTTGTTTTCTGGGTGCTGAGATGTCGTGCCCACGCGGTTTCATTGGCCCCTTGAAAGTGTCTAATTGAGCGGTGTTTGGTACAACCAGACACCAGCAGTCCACTAGACTGCGGTCCAGTAGATAGCATTTTCATTGCCACAAAGGAAAACTCTGTACCTGTTAGCTATGAATCTCTCAGCCCTCAACCGTCTAATAATAGGGGTGAGAGAAGGGGAAGGAGAAGAAGAAAAGAGCAAAGTTCAAACCCTCTGTTGTGATGTCCATTCCCACACACAGCAGCTCTGTAGGGCAGAAGGGAATGGCGTCATCAGGCTTCTGGGCTGTCCATTTTTTACAGAAGCAGCCTGCCGTGTGTGCAGCTGGGGGGTTTGAACTGTGCACCTTTTGGTTAGTTGCCCACTGTTTAACCCACTGCGCCATCAGGCCTCCAAACTCACCCTTAAGAAACCCCTGATCTAACTTCTGTTTGCATAGATTTGCCTATTCTGGTTCTTCTGTAGGACCTGTGGCAGCCAAGTGCTTATGTTAATTTTATGATTGAAATGTAGGGGTGGAGTCTAGCCTGTTAATCTGGAGATAGCCATTGAGTAGCCAACGAGGCCTCTATGTGGGCATGGCTTTCTCCTGAGACTTCTGGGAAATATCGTGATAGTTCCCTCATGAAGATGAGAAGCTATCTCCTCAGTTGTTGGGAGTTAGTCTCAGAGACGATGAATCTTGGACAAGACAAGATGGCAGCGTCCAAGAAGTTGGAGGAGCCAGCAGAGAGACCCCATGGCTTTGCCCTGATGGAGCCAGACCTCTGAAGCGAGGGCGGCCACATCGCTGCCAGCGAAGAGTTGCTTCTGCTGTTGATGGACCCTAATCCCTGGAAGCGAAGAGCCATGTGGAGACCCCTGCCAGCGCCGGGATTCTGCACCCACTGACCTGTGCCTTTGTGAGTCAGAAGGAGACTTTTTAGACTGATTTCGGGCATGTGAGTCAATATCAGACTTGTGACTTTAAACTGGACTGGGCTGGGATGTTTTCTCAATGTCCTGTTCTTCCTGTATATAAACCTTTTCCTTATATCCACATGCATGTCTATAAATTTGTTCCTCTGACCTACCCGGACTAATACAGGAGCCCTAGTGGCATAGAGGTTCCCCATTGGACTGAGATCTGCAGGATCAGTAGTTCGAAGCCACCTGCCTCTCCACAAGAGAAAGACCAGGCTTTCTACCCCCATACAGCACGACGGTCTTGGGAATTCACAGGCGCACTTCTACCCTGTCTTCTAGGGTCAAGATGAGTTGCCGTCGAGTTTGGCAGTGCGTTTGGTTTGGTTTGGGGTGGACTGTTTCCTCTAAATGGGATCGTATAATATGCCATCAGCTTCTGCCTGTCAGCCCGGCTTTCACGCTTCTTCCACTTCAGAATCTTAGTTCTCATCATGGCTGAATAAACAGTCCACTGTGAGGGCGAACACATTTTTTTAGCAATCCTATATCAATGGACATGGGGTGGGGGTTGTTTCCATCTTTTGGCTACTGTGAATGTTGATGTACCTCACTTTTAAAAATTTAAATTCTGCTTTAAATTCTGGTGGGCATCTCCCTAGGAATGGAAGTGCTAACTCATATGGTAATTCTGGGTGCACCTCACTGTTTTCCAAAGGAGATGCACCATTTTGCCTCCCCTCCCCCAAACCCCCAGTAAAGCAAGGCAGTGCCAACTTCTCCATACCCGTGTCAGCTTGAAGTATCTTCTGGTTTTGTTTGTTCATATATATATATACACACATATATATGTATATATGTATATTTTATGGCCAACCGGGTGTGTCCGCTGTACACCAGCTGTGCTTTGGGCCTGCATTTCCTCATGACGAATAATGTTGAGCATTTTACATGTACTTATTGCCCGTTTGTTTACCCTCTGTAGAAAAGTGTGGCTCCTGGGTCCATTTAAAATCAGACTCTTCGTTCTTCCTGGTCGAGAAAGTTTTCTCTTTTCTTATGATTTGAGAGAAGTCTTACATAGCTGCTCAGGCTCTCATCCAGTGACATCTATGGCGACCTTGTTTGTCCTTTTTCAGCACACATCAGTATTCTCACTCCGGCTGGCTCTTTCCCTTACCCGCGCTTCCCTGTCCCCATTTGCCTTCTCACCTTCGGTTCCGGGTCAGCGCTGACTGGAACGTCTCAGTCTGATGATTGCTTAGAGGAGCACAGACTCACAAGTGACCTTTTGGCTGATGGATGATCTCTGGGCGTGTCGGTGAGCCCCAAGCTGAAAGGATAAGCCAGCTAAGACTCTCGGGGCCTCCGCTGGTCTCTACTGCCCAGTCAATCTAACCTTTTCTGAGGAATTTGAGTTGTGTTTTACATTTTCTCCCGTTCTCTTCAGGACTGCCTCTTGTGTCCCTGGTCAGAGTGGTGAGGAGTGGTAGCTGGGCACCATCTAGCTCTTCTGAGCTCAAGTCAATGAGGCTGTGGTTTGCGTAGACTTTAAGCCCCCAAGCTTGTTTGACTTACCACCCCCTTTCCAGAGGGAAGAAAAAAAATCACTCAGCAGACCCCTGGCAATGAAAAATTTCTGTCTTATAGCCCGTGATCCGGATGAAGTATAAACATCTGTTTTTGTAGAGCCCCAGGACCCTTCCAGCACCACCCTCCGACCTCAGAGACAGTATCGCCCACTTTGGGAAACACAGTATACGGGTTTCTTCTTTGACTCTGGCGTCCTTCTTTTTCTCTTGTCAAATGCATGAGCACCAGTAGTTGCTCTTGTCTGAGATGGCCTCCTGCCAACTTCAAGATCCCGGATGCTATTCACCAAACAAGGATGTGGCACTTCATAGTTTATGAGCAATGTGGCAGTTGACTGAGTTGCCCCTTGACAAAACCGAGCTGCCTTTTAATTGTTGAGTTACGAGCTTTATGGATAGATGTGCTGGGTACTAGATCATTATCACATGTGTGGTTTGCAAATATTTCCCGTGTAATATCTTTTCACATTCTTCTTCTATCCGCCGACGCACAAAAGTTTCTAAACATGGATGAAATCGAATGTTGTCTGTGCTTTTGTTGGTGTGTTAGTCTGGGAGACTAGAGAAACAAATTCATAATCACGCATGTGGATATAAGGGAGAGGTTGATAGACAAGAGGAATGGAACATTGAGAAAGCATCCCAACCCAGTCCAGTCCAGTCATAAGTCCGATATTAGCCCATATGTCCGATACCAGTCTATAAAGTCTTGTTCCGACTCATGAAGCACGTGGAATAGAGGCATCCCGGCGCTGGCAGGGGTCTCCCCATGGCTTCTCGTTTCCAGGGCTCAGTGTCCATCAGCAGTCTTCATTGGTGGTAGAAACATCTCAGCGCTGGCAGGGGTCTCTCTGTGGCTTCTCTGGCCCCAGAGGTCTGGTTCCACCAGGGCAAGCGTTGTGGCTGCTCCTCCATTCTCCAGGAATCAGGATCAATCAGCATCCTGTCATCTCGTCTTGTTAGGAGTTTGTATCTCGGAGACTCAGTCAAGTCTCTCTACTTCAATGGGAAATACCACGAGACCTCCCAGAAATCTCAGGAGAAAGCCATGTCCACACAGAGGCCTCATTGGCTATCTCCAGATTGACAGGTCAGACCCAGCCCTAGACTCCCAATCATGAAACTGACACTTGAGTACATGACTGCCACAGCTGTCATAAGCTAAATAAGCCATTGTCAAACCCAAGGCCATGAAGATTTACCCTGTTTTGTTCTCGTCACTTTAGCTCTTACATTTGAGTTTGGTTGGGGTTTGTCTATGGTGTGAGGCAAGGCCTCACTTCACTGTTCTGCATGTGAGAATCCAATTGTCCCAGATCCTTGTGTTAACGAGACTCTTCTTTTCACCTCTGAATGGTCTGACAATCTTGTTGATAATTAGTAGACACACTCAGACACCTGGGCTTTATTTTTCTCTCCTGGTGTCTGAATTCTATTCATGTGCTGCATGCCTTGAGCCCTATTTTGACATGAGACCTGTGGTGTTTATTTTGGTCTCAAGAGGTTTGCCCTTCTCTCGGGGACAATTCCGTCCAGTACAGGGGTCAGATGCATTCACGGACCACCCGAGAGTGGGACGAAGAGAAGAGACAAAGGCTAAGTTCATGAGGGCGCCCAGAAAGGCTCCCCTGCTTCGGGCTGAAGGGGTGGGGATGGAGGATGGAGAGAGGCAGGACATCTGTGTGTGGGAGACACAGGACCCTCAGGCCAGTCTGGAGCAGAGCATGCCAGTGTTTGTCCGGGGACAATTCGGACGAGATGGAGTGGAGCCTGTGGTGGGCTGGACTCCGGGGGAGGCTGCTGGGCTTGACTGGGGAGTGTCTGAGCGGAACATAGGGCGGCCCCGGGGGACACAAACACTGAAGCGCTGGACTAGAAGCCAGAAATCTGGTGGTTCAAACACACCCAGAGAGATGCCTCAGGGGGAAGGTCAGGGGCCCTGCTCTGCGAGTATGCAATTATACTCTGCACACCTGGAGTCACATGCGTAACTCATGCTGAACTCATGGGAACTGGGCTTTTGAGAGGAGAGCCTGGCCTTTGGTGGGCCTGAGGGTTGGTCAGGCAGGTTGGGTCTGTGGGTGCCTGTAGGCAGAGGATCGTAAGGGTCAGGAGGTGGGAGTGATGGGGAGCAGGGACTGTCTTTGTCCCTGTCTTTGAAACAACCTGAGCCTTCTTGAAGGGCTCCTCTGTGAGCCTAGAGTGGAGAGAGACCAGGCCTGAGAGACCTTCCTGTTGCCAGCATCAGAGACAACCCCGCCCCCACCACCACAAGCTGCTCAGAGGCATTCTCCCCCACCCCCACACACTGAGACACCTGCCAGGTGACCAGAGTCTTCTCAGAAGCCCTGCCCAGGCAAGCCCCACAGACAGACCTCGGCTTCAGAGACTGCCTGGCACCTGTGCAAATGCCAAGGGCTTGGTGGGTCCTTGGAAAGGAAACGGAAACAAACCTTGGTGGTGAGTTGTTTCCGACTCCCCGCGGCCCCTGGTGTTGCCCAATAGGTCTACTCTCCAGGTCTCGTGGCCATCCTTGCTGGGCCAGCCCACCCCCAGGCTTCATCCCGAGTGGGCACGGCTGAGTGGGTTGGCACAGCCACCCTGGCACTTGCTTGGGGAATAATGTGGGTTTATTGTGTCCATCGGGGCCACCCACTGTGACCAGGGCTTCTTGGGGTCCAGCTGGGGCTCAGAGGGATACCACAGCTCGGCCTGAGCGCGTGGCCACACCCCAGCTTTGGCAGGCCCCCTCTTTCTCTCTGAAAGGGGGGAGTGGTTGTGTCACAGCTTGGGGCTTGTGACGAAGTGCTGGTGTGCACCTGCGACAGGCAGCTGGCAGGTAAGCTCAGGTTGGTGGCTCAGGTGAAGCAGAGGACGGGTTGGGGTTTTCATTTGTTTTTGTTTTTTTAATTTATGGCTCTTCCTGATGCTCACAACTCAAGGCAGAAGGCCAGCAGTTCTCTGCGGCCTCTCCCTGTGTTTGGTTCTCCCTGTTTGATCTGCTTAGGACCAAGCCCAGCTCAGGGGGGCAATCTGCTCCCTGACCCCAGGTCACTTCATCCGAGGCCCTAACACTCTGTCTCCATCCTTGGTGATGGGCATCCCCAGGTGCTTGGGGGGTCCTAGCCCCAGTCGGGAGTGGGGTGTACAGAGAATCCGACAGCTGGTCCCCGGGCATCGTGGCGCTTAACCTTGGAGCGGGCATGGAGAGCCGTCTGTTTGTGTTTCCACGAAGGAGAGGGGACAGCTGGTCTGCAGATAGCTGGGTGAGCCGAGGTTGCCGTGGTCACCGCGGTAAACAAACAGCCAGGGTCAGGGTCCCCGCCCCAAGCTGTGGTGAGGAGGCGGAAGGAGGATGGAGAGGTACCTGGCAGGGCCATGCAGAGTCACCTGAGAGCAGGTGTCCGCTCTGGGCCGTGGGAGGCAGCAGTGTGGAAAGCTGCTTGGAGACCCAGGGCCGGGAGCACCAGTCCGTCGTGGACCTCCTTCTGAGATTGCCGCTTTCCCCAGCAGATGAGCAGGGAAGGTGGCGGCTGCTCTTCCCCGGGGAATCCCCGCTGACTCCCTGGAGACTCCCCGGCCACTCTCAGGTTTGTGCTTAAAGCAAATTCCCTTTCCATTCTGTGTGCCAGGACTGGAGACTGCGAATTTGCAGAAACGCAAGGGGGCTTGATTTTCTCTATTCCAGACAAAATCGCATTTGGTCCCAACCCCCTTCCTCCTGCCCCTGGACAGGTCGGTGCCTGGCTATCCCTGGAAGGACTTGGGTGTTTTCTGAACAGAATGTCCAGGAATCTTAGACACGGGTTTTGCCCCAAGGACTTGAGTCTATCCAGATAACCTTGGGACCAGTTCTAATTCCAGTTCCGTGAATGCCCCCCCTGCCCCGTCCCAATAGCCCGCCTCTCTGATGAAGCTTGTGGAAAGCCTTCTCACAGTGTTTGTTTTAAATGCATAAACAGGATTGCAGAGAAAACCAATTATACTGACATTCAGCTACCAGAATACTAAAAAGAATAAGCCTGTGATACAGTAATATATGTGCTTCCGTTTTGAAGCATGAAGCAGCAGTCTTGCTGTAGGCCTGATTGCTGTCATTTTTTAAATATGCTTTTTTGGGGGAGCTGTTATATCTCTTAACACAATCCATACATTCACCCACAGTGTCAAACACGTTTGTACCTATGTTGCCATCATCATTCTCAAAGCATTTTCTTTCTACTTGAGCCCTTGTTATCAACTCCTCATTTTCCCCCTCCCTCCCTCATGAATCCTTGATAAGTTAGAGATTATTATTTTCATATCTTACATCATCCTCTCTCCTCCACCCACTTTTCTGTTGTCATGCCCCTGGGAGGGGGTTATACGCTGATCCTTGTGTTCAAGTTCCCTTTTCTTTTTTCTTTTTTTTCTTTTTTTAATTTTTTTTTTGGGGGGGTGGTGGCATCACTGCCCTCTGGTGGTCGTGGGAGCTACCCAGCGCTGCTCCTGAGAGCCGCCGCTGAATTTGAACTGCCAAGCCTGCGGGCCGCAGTCCTGCACTCAACCACTTATGCCACCAGGGCTCAGCAAAGTTCCCCTTTCTTTCCCCCAACCTTCCCCTTATCCTCCTGGTATCTCTATTCTCAATGTTGGCCCTGAGAAGTTTATCGATCCTGGATTCCCTGTGTTGCTAGCTCTTCTCTGTAGCAGTGTGCATGTTCTGTCCTAATCCGATTTGTAAGGTAGAACTGAGGCCATCAGACTGGTGGGGAGGAAGCATTAAAGAACTAGAGGAAAGTTGTGTTGTGGCTTTTCTGTGAAGGGATTTCCAGTTGCCTACAGATGGACTTTGAGTCTACTCCTTGTCACCCCGCTTCCCCATTCACTTTAGTATGATTTTGTTCTGGGTCTTAGATACCTGATTCTTTATCCCATTGACACCTCATAATCTCACAGGCTGGTGTGCTTCTTCCATGTGGGCTTTGTTGCTTCTCAGCTAGATGGCCGCTTGTTTACCTTCAAATCTTTAAGGCCCCAGACGCTATATCTTTTGATAGGCAGGAGCCATCAGCTTACATCACATTTGCCTATGTATCCAGTTTGTCTTCAGAGATCATGTGGGGAAGGTGAGCATCACAGAATACTGGATTATTAGAACAAGGTGTTCTTGTGTTGAGGGAGTACTTGAGTTGAGGCCCAATGTCCCTCTGCTACTTTAATCTTAACATATAGATATAAGTACATAGATCTTGTGTTAGTCCGGGTAGACTAGAGGAACAAATTTCATAGACACGCATATGGATATAAGGAAAGGGTTTATATACAAAAGGAATGTGACACTAAGAAGGCATCCCAATCCAGTCCAGTACAAAATCATAAGTCCGATATTAACCCATATGCCCAAAATCAGTCTATAAAGTCTCCTTCCGACTCACAAAGTCACAGGTCAGTGGGTGCAGAGTCCCAGTGCTGGCAGGGGTCTCCCCATGGCTCCTCACTTCCAGAGCTCAGGGTCCATCAACAGCATGCTGCTCCAGCTTCAGAGGTCTGGCTCCATCAGGGAAAAGCCATGTGGTCTCTCCGCCAGCTCCTCCAGCTTCTCGGATGCTGTCATCTTGTCTTTTCCGTGACTCATCGCCTCTGAGACTAACTCCCAACAACTGGGGAAGATAGCTTCTCATCTTCATGAGGGAAATATCGCGAGATTTCCCAGGAGAAAGCCATGCCCACATAGAGGCCTCATTGGCTACTCAATGGCTATCTCCAGATTAACAGGCTAGACTCCACCCCTACATCTCAATCATAAAATTAACATAAGCACATGACTGCCACAGATCTATTTCCCTCTCATTATATGTAAATATATTTATATATGTACGTGTCTATATTTAGACCTCTATAAAGGTCCTCTGCCACCTGGTTCTTTCCTCTACTACCTTTTACTTTCCTCTTGCCCCACCATCATGTTCAGCCTTCATTCACGTTTTAGGAGTTCCTTGCTGTTACATTGCCCTTGATCAAACCCCGCGAGGCCTCCTATGCCCTTCTCTCTATCGATTTCAGTTCACTTGTTGTTCTTTCACCCCTCGTTGCCATCATTTTTAAGTGATGCTGAGTATAAACAATGTGTGGAGAGACCTTCCACCCAGTTGTTGTTTGGTGCCATCCAGTCACCTCCGACCCAGAGCGACCTTATGCAAACAGAACTGGCTATGAACACAACCCGTATCTCTGAGGACCAACTCACCAGCCCTGGCAATGCCACCATGGCTTGTTGCCTGCGATCCTTTAGGAAATAGGAAATTTCGGTCCCAGATTCATGAAAACAGACGCCCCCCATCCAGAACCACTCTATGATTCAAGGGGATTGAATCTTTGTTTTGCATCAACTCTGCCCTCTCTGTATCCCAGAATGTGAAGCCTCCCCGCCCACCCCACCCCCCACCCCGGGAGAACTGCAGGTTAGACGGTGGGCTGCTAACTGCAGGTGAAAAGTTGAAATCAGCTGTCCCTCGGAAGAAAGGCGGGGCCGTCTGCTCTCGTAAGGATGGGCAGCCGTGGACACCCTCCATGGGGTCATTCTGCGTTGAAATCGAGTCAATGGCAGTAGGCTTGGTTGTCTGCATCCTGAGGCATCGGTGGTACCAACAGTTTACACGTGTGCCCGTGAACCGATAGGGTGGACGTCCAGGCCCACCCACAGCTCCTTCAGAAGAAGGACCTGGAGATCTCCTTCAGAACCACCTGCTGTCAAACACCTACGGAGCTCAGATCCACTCTGGCACACACAGGGCTGCCGTGCATTGGGTCAACAGGCTGCAGGCAGGATCCTCATACTCCTGGAGCCCCGAGGGGCTTTGGAGACCAACTTAAATGCCTGCAGACCTGTGTGAAAGGGCTGGGAGCCAGCCAGAGGAGCCCTGCGGCATCATGGTTATGAGTTGGGCTGTTAACCTCTCAGTCTGCAGTTTGAAACCACCAGCCAGTTCCGTGGGAAAAAGATGGGACTTTCTACTCCCATAAAGAGTTGAAGTCTTGGAAACTCACAGGGCCAGTTCTACCCTGCCCTAGAGGGGCACTCTGAGTCGGCATGGGCTCGAGGGCAGGGAGCTGGGTTTGGGGTTTGGTGTCCTAGCCTAGTGTTATTCTCCACCCTACCTCCAGGGCAGGACTCCGCGTCCTACTTTCCTAGGGGCCAATGAGGAACTGGTCTGCTTGGGTCGGGGCAGCAAGCCTGGGAACTTCCTTGCTTTCTAGGTGTGAGCTGGGGCTAGCCAGGTCCAGCAGGCTGGACCCTCTGCCCCTCTGTAGTCATCTTTGGCAGGAGGAGGCTGCTGCCCGAGTGTCTGCCTGCTCAGAAATGACACACACAAGATCGGGAGGTTCACAGTTCGTTTCCGATGAGGTTTGGCGCAGCGCAGACCGAAAGCAAGGCAGAAACCGGGGCTGCCAGGAAGGACGTTTTAAGCAAAGGCCCCCTTCAAGGTGCTCAGATGTTTTCCTTCCCTGGAGAAAAGAAGCTCCTGCAGCCTTACAGTAAGGTGCCCACCTGGAGTCGTCCCTGGGTGGGGCAGACGCTTACTGCCATGCACCGTGAACCGAAAGATCAAGGCTTAGATCTCCTCACAAGAAAGGCCTAGCAGTCTGTTTATGACAAGCCCACGGATGCCAGGTCTCCTCTGACACAAATGAGGTTGGCGTGACCTGGACTTGGCTCAAAGGCACCTGTTTTTCAAAGATGTACTAAACCCCTGCCCAGGTCCCGGCCCCTCCTTCTAGGCCCAGCAGAGGACACAGGTGGGATGATATAGGGAGGAAGGTGGTGTTGGAGCCTCGTGGCACTGGGGTAGGGAGGAGCCAGAGACTCCAGAGGAGGCGAAGCCTCCATCTCTGGGAGGCAGTGCAGCAAAGAGGACATGGAGACCAGGCCTGGTGGCCGGCAAGCATCCAGGTTCCTGGGGCTGGAGCTTGCTCTGTAAAGGGGTCTGGCAGGAAGTGAGATGGGAAGGTAGTCGGGCCCAGATTGTGGACCTGCTTGAGTGCAACTTGGGTTTTTCCATTCAGCAGTGGGGAACCCTTGAAGGTTGTTGAGCAGAAGAAGAGCACACCCGACCCAGGCTAAAAGGACAGCCTCCCAGCAGGGCTGCATGTGAAGGGTGGCGAGGGTGAGCCGCGGGACATCCGACGTGACTCCAGAAACATTTGCACACCGAGGGAGGAGGGCAGCCCAGGTGGAGGTCGAGTGTGTCTGTCAAGCTTCCCCGGGGCTCCTGTCTGATCTCCCGAATCCATTCCCGCTCCACCTGGTGCTTAATACGCCTGGGAGCTTCCAAGCAGCCCCTCCGGGTTCCAGGCAGCCCTTTGAGGCTTCCCGCCTGCATCTTTCATCCTCCGGGGCAGCGTGACAGGAGGGAAAATGTTGCTGTCTGGGCTCACCTTATCTTGCTGTGATCATCATGTTTCTGTGTCATAGTAACAGAGCAGATGTCAAGGCCTGTTGCTAAGGGTTTCCTGGAATATTAATACCCGGGTGGAGAGTGAAGTGCGCGCACACAGTGGCTTTGAAGGCCCGAGGAAGCGCCGGCTGAGGGGCAAGTATTTTTTGCTATTCACCCCAGCTTTCCCCCCTCCTTTCCACGCATCTTCTCCCTGCCCCCCCAGCCCAGGCGGAGCCAGTTCTCTTGTGGGTGCAAATAGGCAGGCACTCTACCCTTTTGAAGAGCCCTGGGGTGGGGGTGGGGGATGCAACGGGTTAAGCATTGGGCTATTAGCTGCAAGGTCTGGGGCTCAAACCCTATTCTGTGAGAGAAAGGGGTGACAATCTGCTCTTGTAAAGATGGACAGCCTCGGGTCCCCCAAAGGGCAGGTCTCCTCTATCCTGAAGGATTGGGATAGCCTTGATGACAGCGGACTTGGTTCTCCATCCCTGCACGCAGGGCAGACATCACACGTGGATTGGCTCTCTCCTCTTGTACCCAAGGCAGACGTGACAAATAGATCGCAGCCTTCTTCTCCACAGAGGAGGCTGAAGGCAGGCTCTAAAGCCTTCCCAACGCAGGTCTCCAGACACCAACCCAGACTCGGCCCTTGGTCTGGTTTGGGTTTTGTTTTTCACAGGTGGAGATGTTGGTTCTGCAATTCGTCGTTTTGTTGCCGTCGTTTCTGAGCAGTCCTTGGTGGCCACGGAGTTGATTCTGACTCGTGGTGACCCTGCGGGAGTCAGGGTGGAGCCATGCTCCACTGGGTTTCCAGTGGCTGGACTTGGAAGCAGGCAACAGTGTGGGGTCTAATGGCTGGAGAGGAGGTCCCTGGGTGCCACACGCCGCTTCCTCCCAGCCACCACGCTCAAGGCTGGTGAGGGATCCCGTTCAGCAGTGCGGTGGAAGACAGGCCACAGCCTACGGTACCATTCCACTCTAGCACATGATGTCGAAATCGCGGTGGTGGCGACTAGCAGGGAGAGAAAGTGTGGATGGTGAGGGGCTGCCTCACCCTCCCGGTCCCAGGGGAAGGGACTGAGCTTCCGGGTGTGTCATTCTTCTCTAGGGCAGGCTGGTTTGCCCCTTCAAAACCCTGTGACATCTCCCAGGCAGCCCTGGGCAGGTTCCGTCCCATCCTGCATCGTGCCTGGTGGACGTCTGGGGCAGATGGGAGTCAAACAGCAGTGCTTCTTCCCTGGTTCTGGAAGCACTCCTCTTGCCTCTCATCTCCAGGAGACTGGAGAGGGCTTAAAATGACCTCCCCAGGGTCCCTTGGACTCTAGGGCCAGAGTCGAGTGCCAGGAAGTGTGTTAGGGAGGAGAAGCCCTCTTTGAAGTGAACCTGAATGCTGGCACATGGTCAAGCCGCTGGTTGGCTGCTGACTTACCGGCAGTGCTGTGGCAGAAAGGCCTGGCAATCGGCTCCTGTCCAGGTGAGAGCCGGGAAAATCCTTCAGGCAGTTCTGCTCCCGGGGGGCTGCAATGAGTTAGCATGGCGAGAGGTATGCACTTTTGAGGGGTCCCTGTGTGTGCGCGCGTGTGCACAAATGCACTCAACTGACAATCCCAAGGTTAGAAGTCCAAGTGCATACCAACCATAGAAAACCTCTGCTCAGCATTTGTCTGAGTCGACTCCACAGCAGCTGGTACCGATAGGCAGGACCGAAAGGTCGCATCCAGGGAGGTCCTGAGGGCTGCTAGGGAGAGGTAGGACACAACGACACATAAACATATCCCCGGCACAGAGTGGCGTTGGACTCCCAGAGCCGCGGCGCAGCTGCTGGGTCAGAACCACTCACCCTTCGGTTGGCAGTCACACCACTTAACCCCTGCGCCGCAAGCTCCTCAGCTGCGGTCAGCCACCGGCCACCCTTGTTGCTCTGAGGTTTGTGGATCGGCCGCCCCTGCCGTCACGCGGTGCCTTTCCTCTGTGCACGCACTTCTGCACGTGTGTGCAGCCCTTTGTTGGGCCCTGCTCAGAAATGACTCGAAGGGGGAATCCATCCTGCGTGGCCTTGTGAGCACCTTGCTACAACAAAAAGCCTGTTTCTCAACAGAGCCACAGGCACAGGGGCTATTAAACCCGCGCCAGCCTTTGCTTCCTGGTTTAGAAAATGCCAAGTCTCTGTTGGGCACGCCGGACACAGCTGCCTTCCAGAAGAGGCAAGCAGCAGACCATTACAGCACAGGCGGAGACGAAAGGTGGGGGGCCTGCCGCTGACCCCCGGGCATCCACATGCATCACTGGTGTGCACATGGTCTTCGACGTGTGCTTTTGAGAGATGCCTGTCCTTTCCTGTGGGGAGCTGAGCCTGAGGACAGGATCTGAGCAGCGCACTGGAGAGCCGCTCCAGGCTTGACTAGGACAGGGAAGCAATCTGTGTGCTCCGCCAACAGGAAGAAGGTCCACAAAGCAATACCCCCAATACCTCAACCACCATCACCGAGCCTATGTCAACTCGGGCCAACCCCCAGGACTGAGTAGCACTGCTCCTTAGCCAGACCTTTGGTCTTGAAGGGAGCAGACAGCCTCCTTTTCCTCCCTCAGCATGCCGGTTAGATTTGAACCAGGGACTTTGTGGTTGGTAGCTTAACCCCCACTGCCACCAGGGCTCCTTGTATCCAGAACATCAAGTATAATGCAGAAATATTTACTGTTGCAGGAGATTTGAGTAATGGGGCAAATATAAGGGAAGCAGACGGTGTATACAGCAAGGATCAAACGTTAAGATCTGCCCATAGATGCCTAGAAATGAATTGCCATGTTCACAGTAAGGATCAAATGTTAAGATCTGTCCATAGATGTCTAGAAATGCAGCCTCCTCTTGCAATGTTAGGCGGCGCCATGGGCAGTGGGTGAGAGGAGGTGATGGACTGTTCCTGTCTGATTTCCTGGGCAAGGACTGCGGTTGTTGGAGGCTGTTGAATTGCCCGAGGGCACTAACGAGGAGGTGACTTTAGTGGGAAGAGAATTGGAGCACCTTAAAATGGTGTCTGTTTTTCCAAACCTGCTTCCACCTCCTTCCTGGGGCTCCTGAACCCAGACTTGTCTGTTTCCTGCCCGCTCCTGGTCTCCGTCTTGTGAGAGTTCTCATTGCCCCTGTGCATCTGAGTCTTCCAAAAACAGCCTCCACCTGTTGGACCTGACCAATAGGTCCCCTGAGAAGATGCTAGGATTCCCTCCATGGGAGTCAGCCGCGCTGGGGGACTGAGCAGCCTGCGGGTCTGTGGGGAATGCGGAGGGACAAATGTCTGTGAGTCAACAAGTCCCAGAGTCTGGGTACGGCCCAGCTCTGCTCTACAGCCACTGGATTGGCGTCTTCGTTCCTCCTGCTTGGAGAAGGGCCACCTCTCCAGTGACAGGCGGTTGGAGTTCATAGCTATTCACTGCGCATCTACCTAGCAGGCCCTGGGGTGAGAGAGGAGAGAGGAGCAGGAGGCAGTGCCTCGTCTTTGGAGGCAGGCTGGTGGGGAGAAAAGACGGGGCCCTCTCAGGAAGACGAGGAGCCTTCTGCCTTCTCCCAGAGGGACGCCACTCCCACCCCCGCCATGCTAGTCCTCCTTCCCAGCAGCCTTAATCGTATGACTCAGTTCTCTGTCTCTGTCCCACAGCACACACGTGGGGCAGACACAAACGTGTGTGCCCACCTACCCGTACAGCTGCCCCCCACCTCTTTCCTGTGGGAACTGGCGTGACCTGGGAAGCAGGGCCCCCCTGTCCCCGTCCCGCCCCCCCCCCCAACCCTTTACAGAAGGGCACAGGGCTTGCCCAGCCCTTGCCAACAAATGCCTGCTACCTGGTCTCCCCCCTCCCTGGGGAGTATGGGCAGCCCCTCGTCAGTGTGTATGCTCCTTCTCTGTGCCTTCACCCAGCTTCTTGGAGCCCCTCTTTGCTCCCCTGCAGCTGACTTGTGTCCAGGACAGCGGGCAGTTGCTAATGCAGAGTGTGGTTTCCAGGCAACTCCGGGCGCTCTGCACCCAGACAACCTCGGGACCTGGCTGAATGAGGCAGGGCTCTCCTACTCAGGACACCAAGATGGGGGTTCAAGGGTGGTGAGCTTTGGTCAGAGGAACTGAGCACAGGACCTGGGGGGCAGGACCTCACCCGCACTGCCAAGTCAGGAGCTGGCTGCGGAGGCTGCCACCGTCTGAAGAGGCTTGAAGAACCCCAGCTGGCCCTCCTGGCACCTTCCTCAAATGTGCCTCCTCCAGCTGCCCTTGCTGCCCCACCATCTGGTCCCGCGGTTGCTCACTGTGGGTGAAGGGCAGCTGTACCTCCGGGGGTGCCAGCCGCAGCTGCGGGGAGGGCATAGCAGGCCCAGAGCAGGAAACCTGAGTTCGCCTGGGCTGTCATCCTGACCTTCATGCAGAGGTGCTCCTGCAGGCCTGCTTGGCCGTGAACTTACCATTCGTGACCAGCCTGCCCAGCCCGAGCCCACAGTCCCGGAGGAGGCATCCTGCCACCGCCCATGGCCTCTCTTTAGCATTCGACTGTGGACTCTTCCCTGAAACTCCAGGAGAGGGCCTGGGAACCTCAGGGTACAGTTGTTTTGCCCCACTTCCCAGCCTGGTTGACAAGACCAAGGTGGGGCTCCACTTCCCACCTGCCAGGCTAAGGGTGCCCCAGCCGCCCGCCTCAGGGTCATTCTCCTGCTTCCGGTCCACCAGCCCTACCTGCTTCCCTGGTACCACCATGTGGGTCAGGATCGGGTCTGGCAATCCCGCCGGTCCATCTCGGCTCCCTTGGGTACCACTGATGAGTAAACAGAGAGCCAGAGACAAGACTGGACTGGTCCTGGTCGTCCAGTCGGTTTGCAGACAGGCCAGCCTGTCCGTGGGTCTGTCTCCCCTCTCTCAGCTGTGCTCTTTCCACCTTCCCTGCCACCATAACACCCGCCCATCCCTCCGTCATCCCTGCGGCTGGAGGGAAGATGCAGAGGAAATAGCCCTCGGGTCCAGGAGTGAGTGGGGCACCCCTGGGTGGTGGGAACTGTGAGGCATTTGACCGCAAAGTGAAATGGCCCCCAGAGGTGCTTTGGAAGAAAGGCCTAGTTAGGGTTAGGGTTAGGTTAGGGTTGGGGTTAGGTTAAATGTTAGGCTCTACATATGAAAAATCAGCCCCACTGGCTGCCCCCTTGGCTTACCCTGGACTGGAGTCAACATGAGGAGAGGTGGCTGGAACAGTTGATGTAGTCACCTGGTTTTAACAATAGAGAGGTTAGTTTTAGGAAAAGGCAGGCCGAACCTGAATCAGGGGACAGATAGGTGCTGCCTTATGGGGTTCTTCTGTCAGTCGCTCCCCAGAACTCGGATCCCACTTGGAGGAAGTGGCCCAAGGGAACAAAAGGTCCCCCTCCTGGAGATTAATTTGAGTATTTCGTTTGGAGTATTTAGTTCATTGCTCGTAGGTGCTGCTGCCTTCCCGGCCCCGCCCATCTCTCCCCATCACATAGGAGATGCCAGTTTGCACACAGGGACTCCTCTCTGCCCCCTGGCCCGGTCCCTAGATCTGTTTCACATCTTTTTGATTTGTAAGCTGCTCCCATGGAGAAATCCCCTGGTTTGTCCCTCGCTTTGGGGGTACCCCGGGCATATTTCTGGCTGGAGGGTCCAGCAGAGCAGCAGGGGGTGGGCCCCATCCTGCTGTGCCCATCTGCTGGCTAGCGGGGGCCAAGGCCCGGGATGCGGCGTCCCCTTCAGGTCATAGCAGAGCCCAATGGCCATGGGTGGGGATGGCCCTGTCCATGCCAATGCTCGAAACTCCCAGAATCTTCAAAGCAAAAAGCAGGGCTGCTGAGTTGTAATGTATTGTGAATATTTACTGTGAACAGAGTAACGCTTTTAACACCCACACACAGCAGTGCGACTGTGCCATTCACAAGATAACAAAAATGTATGAAACAAAACAAAACAACAAGCAACCTGTAGCATACCGAAGGCTGGAAGTGGCACACCTGTCTCAAGTCATTTGACAAACTTGGCTGTGTCTCCCCGGAGGGGCCATGGTGGCACCATGGGTTAGAAATGTGGCTTGTAACCCCAGGTTGTGGGTTCAAACCTCCCCGCAGCGCCAAAGAGAAAGGCAGGGCCATCTGCCTACACATTGGCAATCTGATAGGAATTTGCTCTGTCTGTGGCAGTGGGCTGGGTGGCTAGTGGCACAGCATTGAGAGAGCTTGCCTGCTACCCACAAGCAAGCCATGCTAGCTTTCCCCGAGAGAAAGAGGGGACCATCTGTTTCCATACATCCTTGGAAACCCTATGGCGGGGTCTCAGTCCTGGAGCTGTGAGATGGAATCAGTGAGAAGCCGTGGATTTGGCTTCTGTGGTCTTTGCCTGGGTTGTGTGTGAGCCTCCTTGAGAACATCAGGAGGTCGCCCCTGAGGGGACCCTTGGTGGTGGTAGTGCCCCATCTGCCCCCAGCACCAGCCCTGGCCTGGGGGTGTCCTATAGGAAGTGCCAGGACCAGCCTGGAAAAGCAGGGGCCAGGAAGTGGTCCGTGGGGACAGAGTCGGTGAGAGTCCATTCATTGCACTCTGCCCCCTGCTGGCCCCTGCAGAAATGAGTGGCATTTTAGTGGACCATGGTCCAGGGAGTGTGAGTGATCCCCAGTACTTGAGGGAGGGTGGGGGGGTGGGTCAGGAGATCACAACCATTTTCTCATCAACCGACACTTACTTTTATTCTCTCACGTGGGCACAGGAGATAAGGGGCCCTCGGCACGTTTTCAGATGTGTGCCAGTTTCTTCATGCTGCCATGACAGGCTGCAGAAATAAATTTTATTAAGAAACAGGTTATGAGGCTGGAAATTTGCATTCAGGGCGCCCTTCCTGTGTTGGTGCTGAGCAAAGACCCTTGTCTTAGCCTTCGTGGCCCCACTGTGCCCGGCTTCCTAGACAGTCCGCACACATCTGTTTCCCCTCTGTCATACTTGCTTGTCTCTCCCTGCTTGTTCATCCTATCCGCCCCTCAGAAGTAATTCGATTAATATCTAATTACAGAGGGCCCAGCCTAGCCTAGTGGGGACCAGGTTGACATAACACAGAAAACTCTGTGTCTGAATGGGATCACGTCTACCTGTTTGGGGGGCAGGGCTCCGGCACATATTGGTGGGATGCAGTTCATTTCATAACACGATGCTTTAAAAAAATTTTCCGTAGGTTGAATTTTGATACGACGATCCAAGAAATCTACAATGATCTGAAAAGACGCTTAAAAATAGCCCCCCTCCCTTCCTGTGTTTCCAACAAAACAATGGTTCACGAAAGACTTCTAAAGTAGACTAGTGCATCCGGCCGTCCCCTGGTAAGGCAGAGCGTTTAGGAAGGTCTGTACAGATACAAAGTGATGCACTCTTCTCACCGCTTGCTTTAGATTGGAAAATAGACTCTATGGGTAGGCCATGTCACAGGCTTGTTCTTTTTTTGAACTGAGCATGTTCACATTTTCCCCACAGTAATTCCCAATAATATGCACATCCATCGGTCAAGCCCGCGTGTAAACAAAGACTCTTTGAAGCCCCTGGTCATTTTGGCCGACGGTTTTATTGTGATGGCATTTGTAGAATTTACCCATTTGAAGTGTACAGCTCTACGGTTCCTGGTGGGTACAGGGGGGTCAGGAGCTTTCAGAACGGTCATCATCACCCTGTCCCTCCGAGCAGCCGCTCCCCTGCCTCCTGGCCCCTGCCCCTGGCAAACACTGGTCGAGCTCCTGTCTCTAGGTTTGCCTGCGCGGAACATTGCAGATACATGACATCATGCACTACGTGGCTGCCTGCACTCCACAGACTCTTTTTAAGACACATGCATAGGGTCACGTCTGTCAGCACTTCATTTGTTTTTATAGCCTGGCATGAAGGGACCACAGCGTTTCCATCCCATCATCCACCGAGGGACGTGTAGGTTGCCTCCGTCCTTTGATAACGAGCGATGCCAGTGCGTGTGTTCATTACACACTTCCGGGTAGACGAGTGCTTTCCCGTGACTTGGGTGTGGTCACCTACCTGGGAGAGGAATTGCTGGGTCCCCTGGCAGTCCTAGGAGCCCAGGCGGCGTCATGGGTCACATGTTGGCTGGCCATGTGAACCCACTAAGCCACTTCTCTGAAGAAAGCGGAGGCTTTCTGATCCTGCCAAAATGTGCAGCCTGGGAAAACCACAGGGGCAGGCCTCCCCTGCCCTGCCCTCTGGGGTGGGTCTGAAGCAGAATCCACCCAGTGGCAGGCAGCGAGCTCGAGTTTTGAGCATGGCGTCATTCTGTCTACCGTTTTGGGCCGTGTCCGGCCCTTTTCCAGCCTTCATCATTGTGGAGAGTGTGACCGGGTCTGAGGTGGAGACCGCTCATCTAGATGGAATTCATGCAGAGCATGTGGGTGATTCTGTGCAGACCTTCATCCTTGCTCTAGGGTTGAGACCCACCCCCCTCAGACTCACCTCTCTCCCACTAACACACACACACACACACTCACACACATACACACACACACACACACACACCTCCATACTAAATCAAAGAATTGGCTGAGTCCTGGATGACAGGGACTAGTTAGCCCATCAGCTGGTTCCGAAGGAGCAGAGTCTCTACCCACTTACTTGGATTCTGGGAGGTGCCGTGCCCACTGTAGTCCCCGTGGCTGCCGCCCTGAAGCTGGGCTGCAGCTGCCCCTCTGGAGTGCTCTGGGAATATCCACGGGAACCTTCTGGAAGCAGAGTCCAGGAAGGCCTTGCCAACAAAGCTAGGAGGGCCGCCAGCGTCAGCCACCCATGCCCTTGGGGTCACTGCTCAAGGTCCCTCAGGCTTAGTGGTAACAAAGGGGCTCCCCCATGCTGTCTTGCTTTCTGCCCTGTGACCAGGTCCCTCCTGCAAGGGGACATGCAGGCGCTTGGGAGGAAATGAGGGGTCGGGTGCCCTGAAGGGCCTGCCAGCTAAGTTCCCAATGACAAGGGCGTGGCCCCTTCTCTCCTCTCTGCTTTGATGTCCGGCTAGTCGTGTCCACTCTTGTCACTCAGCCACATACTCCGCGTAGCCGTAGGGTTCCTGGGAGAGAGGGTCTGTGTGCCTGCTGCCTGTGGCCGCCTCGTGCTGGGAGTTCAGGCCTTGGTGAGGGTGACGTGTAGTGGCAGATGGGAGATAGTGGGTGCCTTGACCTTCAACACACCAGGTGACCTCAGTGACCTTCTCTCCTTCTTCTTCCTCTGCCTCTCTGCAGATGTGACTCTCGGCCCCGGACTGGGCACCCCGAGCCATGGCTGACACCATCTTCAGCAGTGGGAACGACCAGTGGGTTTGCCCCAATGACCGGCAGCTGGCCCTGCGAGCCAAGTGAGTAGCTCTGAGGCCCAGCCCAAACGCCGGCCCCTCCCTCCCTGTCCTCCGTGGTGTCTCCCGGGGCTCCCCATCAGAGAGGTCAGCCAGAGAGGCTGAGAGCCAGGTGTCTGACCCGGGGCCCAGGCGCTCACTTAGGCACCAAGGAACAAAGTGAGCTCCGACTGCCCAACTCCTTTCCCTGGTGACCCCCAAGCCCCGCCCCGCTGACCCCACAGCTGTTCTGTCTCTACCACAGCTGGCTGCCAGGGGTCCACCGCCTCGCTCGCCAGCTACGGGAGCCAGCAGCTCCCAATTGGGACCAAGTGGAAGAAATTTGCAATTAGGCCATTATGAGCCTGCAGGGAGACAGAACGGTAACATCAAAGGGGATCAGAAATTAATCCAAAAACGCCCCCGAGGAGTGGAGTCGAGTGCCGTGCATGGGCATCTTGGTGCCCCCGTTTGTGCCCCTCGCCAGGAAGGTCGATGGAGCAAATCCTTGGTCCCCGGCTGCCCCCACAGGAGAGAACCCAGGCATGAAGTCATTCTCTCGCCCTCTCTCCCCCACCCCACCGCCCACCCCAGCAAGAGGAGGGGCGAGGGTAAGAGGCAGACTGGGGTGGTGGCGGGTCCTTCCATTCTCTGTGACCCGCTCACTCTCCCAGCAGCCCCCAAAAGCTGGAAAGGGGCCTTTTAGAAGCACACGCACGTTTATGTGCTCTGAGTGAGCTGCCCGTACTGCCTGGCAGAGGCAGATCAGAGGAAAGCAGGGGCAGCCCGGACTGCAGAACAAGGAGCTGTGCCCTGGGCCTCCCGAGGAGAGTGTGCCTTCGCCCCTCTAGCAAGGGATGTCCCTGCAGTCTGCCGTCAGGCACTTTGTTAGTCACACACTGTGTGCCTGCCAGGCACCCACTGCCCCACCTGCCCAAGCAAGACCCCAGTGTGGCCCCTCAGCGCCAGGACCGGAGGGGGAGAAGCGAGCTGCACCCTCCGCTCTGTTGAGCCCAGCGGCCTTGCACAGGGTCGCATCTGTGACACCCTGCATCCCACAAGTATGCCGGCACCATGTTTCCCACAGCGCGGGCTCAGTTCGTGTCTCTGTCCTGTTTGGGAATCAGCCGCGGTATTTCCCACTGTTTCATCATGCAGTCGTGCCTCTGATAGTCGAACAAACCCCAGTCAAGCCAAACTGCCTGCCGTCGAGTCGATTCTGATCCGACTGATAGTGACCCTTTATAAAATTCCCACCACAGCGGACCGTTATGCCTGCCTCTCAAGGAGCCAACAGTGAATCTGAACTGTCAACCTTGTGGTCTGGTTGGCAGCTCAGTACCCAGGCCACAGCACCATCAGGCTTCTCCAATAGCCCGCAGCGAGGTCTGCGAGGTGGGCCTGCACACGGGCCTGTGCTTTCGGCAGGGGGCTTCCTACTTAGTCTAGGGCAGCGGTCCTCAACCTGCGGTCGCGACCCATTTGAGGCCTGATTCATAACAGCAAGATGACAGTGATAAAGTAGCCACGAAAATAATTTTATGGTTGGGACGGGGCGGTCACCACACCCTAAGAAACTGTATGAAAGGATCGAGGAAGAAGTTTGAAAACCACTGCTCTAGGGCTGGGGAAGCTTTCCTGGGCAGGTGAGGAAAGGTAAGTATCCGATGGCTGTAAGTCCGCATGGCATTTGCAAAGGCCCTGAGGTGGAAGGCAGAGGACCTGAAAGGAGGCCATGCTGGTAAGAATGCAGAGCAGGGTTACAACTGGTGTGAACAGGGATTGGTTTAGGGCGGGGGGGTGTGCAGGGCCTGTCCTTCAGAGGCTCAGATTCCAAAGGGACATGAAGTGCTCAAGTCTCAGGCACTCCTGGCTGAGCCCAGTGAGGGGGAGATGCCTGGGCCTCATATGGGAATGCCAAAGAAGACCTTTCGACGTGTCCGGGAGATCTAGGGAGAATGTCCTGATGAAGGCCATGTCTAAGAGAAGCCTTAAAGACTTCCTTAAAAGCTTGGAGCCCTTCCACTCTGAGGTGTAGAGAAATGGCGGCAGGACTCAAACAGACCCGGGAACACCAATGCTTGTGGCGGCGGTACCCTTCAGAGAGCCACAGTAGAAACAACCCAAATGTCAGCAATTCCACCACTTCCCTCCCAAGTTCTCACTCTGTGAATGTGTCCGTGGACGTGGGATCCACAGGATTGGGCCTCTCGTGTCTGGCTCTCACTGCGCTCCTTTTTACTGCTGAGTGGTCGTCCCTGGTGCACGGTGGACCCTTGGACTACTGTGAACCGTGCTGCGGTGCACGTGGTCCATCCAGTCTCCGTCCGAGACCCTGATTTCGAGCCTCCGGGGTGCATGCCGAGGGGGGTCCCCGTTTAGATCCACGTTTAACTTTTGGAGGAACAATGAAGCACCCCACCACCATCCATCTCACTTGCTGGTAGGACGCCGACTGGAGTTGTCACTGCTTGCTTGCTTGTCAGTCATGCCTTTCCACTCCCCTTGGAAGCTCGCACGCTGTGGCCTTCACCGTCTGTAAAGCTGTGTTCCGGATTCCCAGTTGCCTCCATGGCAACTGACGATTAGCTGGTACGGCCATCTTCGCCAAGGCTCCAAAGCTGGCAGGTGGCAGAGTCAGGACCTGGAGCCTCATGTCGATTCTGTCTGTTCCCTGCACCCTTGGCCCCAGCCCTGGGTACCAGGCTGTGGAGCATCTTCTTGGAAAGCTTGGGAGTCTGGGGAAGGGGAGATGCTGGCCAGCAGGAACATGGAGATGCCTCAACACCGTCTGTGCTGTTTTCTCCAGGCTGCAGACAGGCTGGTCTGTGCACACCTACCAGACGGAGAAGCAGAGAAGGAGCCAGTGCCTCAACCCAGCCGAGGTGGATGCCATCCTGCAGGTCATCCAGAGGGCCGAGAGGCTTGACGTCATGGAGCAGCAGAGGATTGGGTAAGGGCTAGGCCTCAGCGGCGGTGGGGCAGGAGCCAGATGAGGAGAGAGGAGAACAAGGGGCTAGTGCCAAACTGATGGACCAGGAGTCTGGGCCGCTGCATTCTCACGTTGCCCCGGCACCCCTGGGATGAACTGAAGGCCACGGACTCAAAGTCCTCCTCAGATTCTCTGCCTGGCGAGACCATTTAGAGGCCTTTTGTTCTACCCATGAAGGGTTGGCCCTGGCTCAACTGAGGGAGGCTGTTGGGGTGAGGCTGACCCATGAAAGGTCCCACCAAGCGAGATGGGACAGCTCGAAGAGGAGAGCGCTGCATGTTGTCTTAAGCCCTTCTCCAGGGCCCATCTCTGTGTTAATATACACACTCAAACTGACACCCATTCCCCCTCCAGCTCTGTAACCCTGGCTGCGGTGTCTACCTCTTCTAACTCCCTAACCCTGCCTGCA
>PVJH01030373.1:0-24892 GCA_004026705.1 Nesogale talazaci
AATAATTTACTGACTGGGCAGCCACCCATCACCCATTCATTCATCTACCCCTTTGCCGAGGCCTGATCGTCCCCTCAGCCAGCACAGGAAGAGCGGGGAAGCCAGCACTGCCATCTGGGTCCTGTGGCCTGGAGCTGCTTCTCGGGAAGCCAAACTCCAAATGCAAGAGCAAGCAGGTGACTGGCCAGTCACCTCCTCATTTCACATGGTCACCTCTCTTTTTAAAATCACATGAACAGGCCTTACCCCTCAGGTCACCTCCTTACCCCTCAGACAGCTCTCTGGTCCTGTTCCCATGCCCCATTCTCACCCTGCCTCCGTCCCTTTCTCTGTATCAGAGTGAGGCTAACCCCATAAAGCATTTCCCCAGCTTCCCAGGACTGGATGTTGGCTAGGTTTGCACAATGGAAGGCTCTGGGCTGAGTTTGGAGGGTGAGGTTGGAGTAGGGGAAGCAAGGGAATATTTCTCTCTCTCTTTCTCTCTCTCTCTCTGTTTGACTAGCCTCTGCTGAGAATTGCTGTTTCTCTGGGGTCCACATGACTCCAACTTCTGCGGGGTGGCTAGACTTTTGAATTCTGCGATGCCATATCCTCCCCTCCCCAGCCTCCAGCCTAGGTGTGGTCTCAACTACAGGAACTATAGCTCAATTCCCAGTCTCCTGATTGGGCTCTTCTATTACTGTGGGACTATTTCCCTGCATTAAACATCACATGTCTTAAATACTAAAAATAACTTTAGTTAGATTTGACATATACACATGGGGGGGAGGGAAGGATGGCACCTGTCTGTCCTTTTGACAAATTCATCAAGGAGCCCAAAGAATGGGAAACTGTGTAAGGAAGGCTCCTTTGGGATTCGTACTCTTCCTGCTATTTTAAAGACTATTGTTAGTGGCTATTGGATTGGCCCCAATACATGGCCGTCCCATGCACAAGGGAATGGCAGGCTGCCTGGTTCTGTGACATCTTGTTTATATGCTGCAGATCAGATAAGCCACAAAGTTGTCATTGACTGATTTTCATAAGTAAATCATCTTAGTCCATCTGAGTCTGGAAGTTCTGCTGAAACTCATTCAGCATCATAGTAACATATGAGTCTCCCTTGACAGGTAGCTACACACGAGCTACCCAGATCTCCCACACGGGAGAACATATTTGTACCACTGAGCCACCAATTTGCTTTGTGGAGGTAGAGATGAGCAGTTAAGATTGAGAGGGGTTGTACAAGATCCCCAATTATTACGAGTGGCACCGCGATTCTACTCCAGGTGGTGGTATACGATATCCTTTCAGCTACCTCCACGGATCAGCCCTGGATAGAATGTGAGGAGCAGGTAGATGTTCCCAAACTTTCCTACTGCCAATTGTTTTTTCTGGGGGAAAAGTTACTCACCATCTCTTTGGCAATGAAAAACTTCTGTACTTTAGCCCATAATCCAGGATAAAGTGGAGGCATCTCTTTTTATAGCCTTGTAGGATCATTCCAGTGTCCACCAGGAAATGACATACCCACACTAGGAAACATTGAGCTAAAGGGCAGTGGGCATCTGAGTCCAGAAGCCACATATCTGTTGGTATAAAGGTCTAGCACTGGAACCAGGGGAAGCTTTTGGTGGAATGAAATAGCCCAGTGAACTAGCTGAGCATGGTCCTACCTGGATGAATAGAAGCTTGCAATGCTTAGTCAATGCCTGCTTAAGACACTGTACAGAAGCAAGGCGTATATTTTAAGCATTCTATTATTTAAGGGTCATTGTAGAGAGCCATAAGACAGAGCTTACTGGAAGATGTTTATCTCTGCTAGGTGGTGGCAGCCCCAGACTTTCTGTTACTCAGTTTCTGACATACATTCAGCAATGTAAAAAAAAGTCATTTATTGGGCAGCTACAAACTCTCTCTCTCTCTCTCTCTCTCTCTCTCTCTCTCTCTCTCTCTCTCTCTCTCTTTCTTATGCAAACCACTATTTCCTGTTTTGATCTCTATACTTTGCATTTAGTTTCGAGAAAGCATTCGTGGTTTGGCTGCTTTTAGTTCATTCTTTATCTACAAAACAAACCCTTTTTCACGATGACGTTTTTATGATGACAGAAACTACTATGGGCCGAGATTCTTTTAAAATATGATGTTAAAATCATATGTTGCTAAGCAAGGTTCAAAAAGTTTAAACAACAGACCAAAGATTTAAAGAAATAAACAGATAAATGACAACTTAGTTAACTCTGGAGAATGGAAATCCATTCATCAAGTCTTGGGGGCTCATGAATCTCTCAAAGATTTCCCACAGGGTTCTTTCTGAGGCAACCTGGCTTACACAATGCCACACAGATGTGCAGGCACATAGTTGCCCACGGAGATGAATTACTCAGTCAGCATCAGCAAAGCAGTGGCACCTGTCTTATGTGCAATTGTCCATGGCAAAGACCCATCGATGCCAAACAAACCGAACCTGAGAAAAAGTGAGGTCAGAGGAGGAAGGGAACCTGCTGACTGGTCACTAACTCCTGTGGCTATCATTTTACACATCTTCAATGTATGCGACGATTCTATGTTCCCTTCTGTTTTATTTGATTATCATCTCACATTGAGTTCTCTCAAATAAGGACACATCTAGGCACCATAATCCCATGGCTCCAGGGATGAGAAAGGGAATCTTAGCACTGCTGGTTGTGAACACTTGGTGTTGGGCATCAGTGGTCATCCATTGAATAGTGAAGGTGCAGCGCCCAAGGAGGACCAGCTACTGCCCAAGGTTAAGTATTATTTCAAAATGAAGAACATGCCCGGAGACCTGCTAAGGGCCAACCCCCAACATTGGGTATAAAGCAAGTGAAACTAATTCCAACTTCCCTCTAAGTACGATTTCTTTTGACTCCCTCTGACCTGCAGACAGAACAAAATTACATGTGCCAAATCAAAACTTTTTTTACTTAATAATGTTCAAATAAATTTATTTGTGCTAACATGCAAATGCTAATGAGTTTTTATTTTATAAATGTCACTGGTCTTATACATATATCTCCAACTATTCAAATCAAATTTGAGACAGTAGAACTCAATCTAAACTGTGGCACCATTTTAGATCAGGTTACATGCATGGTAATAGCTAAATGGAGCACCAAAGATTGAATAAGGTTTTGTGAATCCTTAAAGAAAACTCCAAAAGTATCTTTCCTTTTTCAAGCATCATGGACCACACGAGAGTTCTTCTGTTGAATGCTCATGGGTAATGAATTAAATTATTGTACTAGTGTCATTAGTGCTGAAATTACTGAAATTACTAATAGAAATACAAATGTTACATAATTTATTCCGAAGTATACATCCATTCTTTGCTGTAGTGAAAAGAAATGAAAATTAATAATCATGTAGAAAACGAAGCTATTTTCTAATCTCAAAATTGCCTCATCTGTCGATCTCATAATTAACAGAAAAACAGGCGCTGCCTGGTGGAGTTTTTCTTCGTGTGATGTAATTATTAGACTGAAAGAGAGTCAAGTGATTGTCAGCATCACAGGAGAGTATTAGAGGATTTGTGTTGACGATTTCTTTCTCATGGCAAACAAACACTGTTCTACAGGCAGAATATCTTTCTAGAGGGCAAAGATAACAGTGAAAATTATAAGAGGGAATTTATACTGTATTGTTCACCAGTTAACTCTGTATATTGTTTTGCCTACAAACCATTCAGTCTTGACATTGAATTCCCCTTTTGATACAGGTAGATTTAGAGATTAAGTCAACTCAAATATGATTGAGAAACATGCACAGAGATTGTATGCTGTCATTGAAACTGAAGACATGATTTTGGCTTAACTTGAACTGGGAACACAAACTAATGAAGAGCATCAATTTGGAAAACTGTTTGGGGACACGATTTGCAGTCATTATAGCCATTGCTGAATGCAAATGATCTCTTTGAGAAAGAAGTGCCTGGGTCCCCATAAAATGGACATTTTCAGGGCTTACTTGATTTTAGTGCTCAATCTGATTCACTTCTAGCTGATCATATTTTTAAATGGAAAGGATTCAAAGTAGAACAACCAATCATGTGTGTGTAAAACAATATGCAAGTAATTAATAAGTTACTAAGTGATAAAGTTCTGTTTTCAGTAGAGTAAGTACAGCTCAATATTTCAGTTGGTCTGTGAATTCCAATCCTGATCTTGCTTAAACAGATAAGCTAAGTATGTTTAAAGACACATATCTCCAACAGATAGAAAACCTATGGAATGATTTCTCACACTTACTAACTTTAAAAGTCATACTGATACAGCAAAATATGGCAATACTTTCGCACTTATCTATATTACACTGAATGTAAACGGATTGAATGTGCCAGTCAGAAGTCAGAGAGAGCAGAATGGGTAAGAAAGCAGGGCTCATACATGTGCTGTCCACAAGAAACACCTCTTAGGCTCACGGCCTTGGAAAGTTGAGACATCAGATCCCTGTGAGTAGGAATCAACTCAGGGTTGGTGAGATTTGGGTGGGATCCTCAATAAAACACTGGTGTATGGGATCCAATGGAATGTTAAAAATAAACAATGGACTTGTGTATGGATTGTGATCAGTGTTGCATGAGTCCCCCAACAAAGGATTAAATAAATAGATGATATGATGACCAAATGGGCTTCCTACTAGTTATACAAAGATGATTTAACAGTCAATACATTCCACCACCTAAAATAAAGCAAATAAGAAGAACCACATGATCACGTTGACCCCCGAAGAAAAGACAATTGACAAATTCAATTCTGACACTTGTGTTTGAGAAAAAACACTCAACAAAGTAGGGGGAAAATAGCTCTTCAGCGTAGTTAAAATCATTCACGAGGGGACTTTTAAAAGGCCAAGAAAAATGGAATTAAACAATAATGGAATTTTTCTATGAACTGTTTGAAGTCTCCACATATACAAAACCAAGAGCCAACATTAGTCTCAATGGAGAAAGATGGAGAGCATGCCCCTTGCAAAAATAAACCACACAACATTACCTTTTATCACCACTCCGATGCAATATTGTATTGAAAATCTTAGTCAGAGCTAGAAGGCTAATAAAAGAAGGATAAACGAAGGCATCCAAACTGGCGAAGAAGAAATAAAGTTATTTCTAGCTTCAGACTGTATGATCCTATATATAGAAGGCCCCAGAGACTCAGCAAGAAAACTACTGGAACTAATTAAAGATTCAGCAAAGTGGCAGCGCACACAGTCAACTAAAAAAATCAAGGTGGCAAAGCAAAGCCTGAAAAGAAAAATCAAGAAAGTGACACTATGTACAATAGCCACCCCAAAGATGGAATACTTAGAAATTAATCCAGCCAGCAAGAGAAGTACAAAATACTTCTAAAGAAACCAAGAGAGACCTGTATAAATATAAGACTAGAGCGTCCTCATGAAAGAAAGAATTAACATTGTGAAAATGTCAATACTACCCAAAGCGATCATGCAATCCGGTTCTAGATCCCAAGATCATTCTTTAATGGAGCAGAAAAATGAATCTCTAACTTCACATGGAAAGGAAAGCAGCCTCAGATAAGCAAAGTGCCACTAGAGAAGAACGTATACTTCCTGCCCTCAAAACACAGCCACAGCCATCAAAACAGCCAGGCACTGGTACTGGTAGAGAGTACAAAAAAGTCTGCCGCTGGTACTAGGAACGGAACTGAGAACCTAGACGTAAATTCATCCCCCTATGGGCTGCCGATCTTTGTCAAAAGGCCCCAAACCATTGAATTTAGTATGGAACCTCTTTAAACAGTTGGAAATGGAGATATCATATGAGTCAGTAATCCCAATACTTGGTCGATATGCTAGAGAAATAAAAGTCGTGGCATGAAAAACTCTGTGTCTGCCTACATCATTCCAGCAATTTTCATGATGACAAAAAGATGGAAATAATCGAATTGCCCACTCATGGGAAGAGTGGATAGACTAATACAGAATACTCAAAATTCAATTCACTGCCATCTCATCAATCTGACTTATAGTCACCCACAAGGCCATGGTAGACTGATCTTGTTGGTTTCCAAACCTGTCAAAGGAGAAAGCCCCATCCTTCTAGAATGTTACCAAATTTCCTGGAAACCTACACAATGCTAAAGACGCTGTGAAACACCTCATAACTTGGGTCAACCAAGAGGGCATTGTGCTGAGAGAAATAAATCAGTTTAAAAAGACAATTGTAGGGCTGAGCCCCGGTGGTGTAGTGGTTGTACGCGGGACTGAGGCCCACTGGGTTGGAGGTTCAATTCCAGCACTCTCTAAGAACAGAATCCCTATCTTTCTACCACAGAGCAGCGGATGGGTTTGACCATCAACCTTGCAGTTAAATGCCCAACATTCTAGCCCATTACGCCACCAGGGTTGCTTCAAGGACTCTCCACTGATATCCTCTTAGCCATGCACATGCAGTACAGTACAGTACAGTATGGAGAACAGAAGCTGAACAACTCCAGGACTATTGGGCTCCTCCTCACTACTTCTAGGAGTGTGTATTTCTCAGCGTGAATCAGACCACATTCCATTCTTCCTGCTCCTTCTTTATAGAACGAGAGTTAGACTTTTCTTCTCTGTGGGGGAAAATGTCACATTCTAAAAATCAAATCATTAAAATACAGGATGGAAAAAAAAGTTTTATCCATACCATCCATATCTTCTACTATGGTTGGTTGTTAGTCTTGCCTTATATTTCATGATGGGTAAGTATCTTCACCAAGAGACCCAAGGAGGCAGGGGTAGTCAATTAAGCTGAAACCCAAAGAAGAGACCACAGCAGCATGACAGACACAGACAAGGTGCTCACATAAATGCTTATTGAATTGTTTTCCACAGGTTTGAACTAATTGGATTTAAACTGACATGTCCAGAATGAGGCATTTAATAGACCTTCACCTAATTGAACTGGACTGACAAAATAAATCATGGTAAATCCATATCCTGCCATGCGGCATCTTCAGGAAGAAGAACTCTCTCATCCCCGAGCAGTCCGGAGGGGCACATTCAGCCTGTGCTCTGTCTAACAGGAAAATGTCTCCGGAATTCATTGTTCCATTAAACAACAGCCACTAGGTGTAGCCAAAATATATATTCCGTTATCTCATTGGTATGCTCTCCAAATTGTATAGAAGGAAAGAAAGTATATAAGCTGAGTTTTATAAGGAAAAAATATGGGGAGTTTGTCTAGAACCACACACATTTTGTTATGTTTATTGCTGAAAATCTATTTGAGTGCAAAAGGCAGAGATGTTGAAGACTCACAATTTTTCTTTGATATCTGATTGAGTGGTTTGTATCCACCTTTGAACTGAGGGAAATGTCCGGGCAGCTTCTGTGCTGTGTGAACTTCAAAATGAACTTCCATAGAAGCCTTTTGCTGTCATTTAAGGGTATTTTTCTTGCTACTTTCCATAGAAGATGAAAAAAAACTGATGACTCTTTTCATAACATAGCTAGAATATGCTTCCCTTCCAATTAATTTGTACAACTGGTCATGTTTTCCATTTGGTCTTATTTCTAAAGAATATTTTATTGGATTCTCTCACAGGGGGCATAACTGACGTGCCGCTGGGAGGGTTCTGACTCCTAGAGACCCTATGTATGACACAAGGGGACACTGATCAGTCCTACACCATCCTCTCAGCTGTCGCTGGGTCCGAGCCCTCCAATGCAGCCCACAGGATCCATCCCCCTTGGGGACCTCCTTCTTTTTTTTTTGCTACCCTTGACTTCACAAGCATGGGTTCCTTTTCCAGGGACTGGTCTCACCTGAAAACATGTCCAAAGTATGTGAGATGCCGTCTAGCGATCCTAGCCTCTAAGGAACATTCTGGCTGTCTTTCTGCCAATGTACATTTGTTTGTTCTTTTGCCGGTCCATGGCGCTGTCACTATTTTTTGTCAACACCATACTTCAAACGCCATCCATTCTTCCGTGAAGAAGGAATACACTGTCCGCCATCCATTCTTCTGTGAAGGAGGAGTAAGCTGTCCACTTCTGAGGAGTTAGCCGCTGAAAACCTTATGGACAGCAGTCTAGAGGTGTAACTTACTCACATACAGCAAAATATACAAATCTTAAAGATGAACTTTACTGAATATGCCGATCAAACTGCAGAGTACTTTCATTTCTTTGAATGTCCCCTCATGAGGCTTTTTCAGGCATCTCACTCCTCAAAAAGCAACACACCATGGATTCATTTTATCTGACCTTGAGTGTCACAATGAGCTCTATAATAGGTCCAGTTGACGAGAGAAACAAACCCAGTGACACCCATAGATGTATAAGAAAGAGCTTCATATCAAGAATAATTCTATATCAAGCAGCAATTCTATCTCAACCCAGTCCAACTCAAGTCCCTAAGTCGGATTCTACTCCATCAGTCCCTTCAGACTCACACAGCCCCATGCAGTGATGCAGAATGTGGGAAGATCACAGGCCGGTGGGTGCAGAGTCGGGTGGATCCAAGGTTGGGGGAAGCAGGGCAGGACTCCAGCAGTTCTCAGGGAGGGCAGCAAGCAGGAAGTGAAGGAAGGGAGAGGGGACATGCCCAGTATCTCACACGCTTCAGCCACCAAGGAGCCATCAGGCTTGGTTGACACGTTTGACTTCACTGCTAGCCAGGAAGATTTCACTGACATAACGTTATCTAACTACCACAAAAGGGGATTCAAAACGTTCATGGAAAAATTCCCATTCTCTCTTATTAGATTTTTACATGAACTTTGGGAAGGGAGTGTCAGCGAGGCCCGGGACAGGGACATATGGTCCTCATCAAGGATCAAAGGGCAGAAGCCACAGGTGCCCTTCACTCCGGTTTCCTTAGGTCAGAATCACCTGACTTTGAAGAGCAGCCAGCCCAGGGCAGGATTCTTCCCGAAACCCCTCTCTGGATTCCATACGGGCTTCTCTTTCTGCCTTCAGAATCTGCTTCTCCATTCAAGGTAGACATTGAACTTACTGTTCGACCGTGGTGCAAAACCAGTGAAGAAAATGAGCATTTCCAAGTCTTTACAAATACATGGATTTCTTCAGGTGTTTTCTAGAGAGTAGGTGCCAGATTAAGTAGGAGTTAGACCCAAAGAGGCAGTTGGTAGATACCCTTCCTTGGATAAAAGAAAATAGAGAACCTGGTGCTCACATTCTGGGTTAGAATGCACTATTTCAAGCACACGAGTACCTGCACTAGTCACAGACAAGTTTTTATTTCTAATATTGGTTGAATGCTGTCTGCCTAAGCAGTTAGATCATCAATTAGATCTCTTCTCTATTTGACCATGTCACTCCAATCTCTACTTCTGTCTTCATAAGGCTTTATCCTTCTCCTTCTGTGTCTTCTCCCCTTTTCTCTTCTAAGAGCATTTGTCATTGGATCTAGAACCCAATAACTCAGATAATCCAGAATAATCTCATCTTGATATTGTCAACTTAATAACATCTGTAGTCTCCAATTTATAACATATTCAAGAACCATACTTGCTACCATCTGGTTGTTTTGATTGAGGTAGGTGTTGTTGTTGTTGTTTTACTTCTTACTGTTAGTAATATGTCCTGGGTAAAATGTTGCAGTGCATAATCGCTGGTGTTATTATTTCCATTTTTTCCCCAAAGATAAATAAAGTCTAAATTTAGAAGGATATTGAAAATAAAATGCAGTTAAAAAAAAAAAACAAGGAGAAAATCATTGAGGTATTTTGTTTATATCAGAACTAACTAATGACAGATTCATCAGAAAAAAAATCAATCCTCCATCTGGAACTCTCTATAATTGATGGAATATTCTTGGACCTGACCAATGCTTTTCACCCCATTCTGTAGAGTAGGTATGAACCGGAATCAATTGGGTGGCACTAAGTTTGGTTCGAGTTGGTCAGATTTGTGCCATATGCCTATCGTGGACCCAAGTCATGGCTAGAAGGATTCAGGTTCTAATTCACATGTTATGATCACTAGGTGCATAAATATCCAGAAGAGATAAATCCAAGGGCATGGTAAATGTATGTGCTGTAGCTATAATGGGAAGCTTTTCATATATTACTTGTGCTTCAATAAAGCAAAAAGAAAGTGAGTATATAAAGAGGGCCAATTTAATTCACTAGCCATGTATTATTTTTAAATGGGTGCTCAGAGATAATCCCCCTCCCTCTTGAATCTATGAACTCTAAATTCAAATGGATTATGTCTTTCTTTGTATGACATCCAATCCCTGTTAAAGCACTTTTGGGGCAATGAATATCACCATGGTTTTTTCGACATGACTGATATAATTGGTGTTAATAAGTTGCACATATGAGAAATACTGTATTGACAAATGTGCTACATAGTTTTTATTTTATGACAACAGAAATTCATATTATATTATAAATAAACAATGCTTTCAGACTTTCCTTAGACTACCAGGTGTAGGAGGTTCAGTGGTGACCCCTCTCCCACAGAAGCCATCCTTTAAATGTGACTTTCTCTGCTCAGGGTGCTCTCTTTGCGGGGAGCATTCTTGTGCAACAATTAATGTCTGCTTCTTCTACCATTTGTCCAGAGCCACTGCTCCATGAAGACTGGAATTCTATCCTTGTAGTGTCTGTGGCTTTTGTTTTCTATCTACTAGTGTAACTACACACTAAATCTCTGCTCTAGACATGAATTAAGGTGCTCACCTGTGAGGCAGGGAATTGCTTGAGGGGGCTGTTCTTATCATAGTTTTTGTGATGTCCACCAAGTGACATTCCTCCTGATGGCTCTTGGTAAGGGAAGGTGGGGGAAGATTGTGGATAGTTGATATGTTAGCAAGACTAATTATCATTGTAGTACTAGGCACTCTAACTCAGAAGTTGGTCAGTTTGCCATCCTGCTGTGTTTTAAATTCGTCATCTCAGACTAATCTCGTTGCCATCAAGAAAGAAAAGGGCAGAGGAGAGTGCATCCTTTGAGCCCTGAGATCTCCGTCTATTCAACCTCCTGGGTAGGGATTGAAAGCTGCCAGTCCAGAGAAGAGGCAAAGAGGCATCAACAGCAGAACTGAGAACCAGAGCCTGAGACAGAGTGGTGAGCTTCCCAGCCCGCAGAGCAAGTAAAACTTTGGACAGGAAGCTCTCTGTGACAGGTGCCTCCATGCACTTAACTGAGGAGTTGGTTGCTAACCCACAGAGCTAGAATTGAACACCTTCAGGCCGAGGCTTCTAGTGGAATGGTGTGTCCTTTGGGTATTGATTGGCAACTCTAAAAGAGTTTTGTAACATTGCCCAAATAAGAGAGAGGTCACGTGGCTAAGAGGTCAAGGACCAGAGAGAGGCCTGCCTGCTGGCATGGTTAGGAAGAAACTATCTTGACTGACGCTCTATCTTGAGCATTGAAGATCCTAAGTTGTAGCCTGTTAACTTCCCTCACACAGCCCATAATCATGAGTTCTGTATAGCCGTTACAATGAACTACTGAAACCAGAAGGAAAGAAAGAGCCATTGAGGGGTGGTTGGTATCAGAATTGACAAAGGAGGCTGAAGACGTGTCTGAGCCATGCCAGTTTTATACTACCCTATGATAGATACCCTACGGAAGCATAAAATGATCCATGACCCCCAAGTCTGACCCAAGTCGGGGTATCTTCAATCACCTCATATGCATGAGAAAACTGGACAATAAATGAGACTGAAAAAGAATGGATGCATTTGAATTATGTGCTGGCAAAGACTACTGAAAGTACTGTGGGCTGAGAGAAGGAAGACCGATGCCGTGTTGGAATGCTCCTTAGACGGCGGGTGGCTGGACTCTGTCTTAAGTGCTTTGGATGTGTTATCAGGAGGGACCAGTGCCTGGAGAAGAGCATCAGGCTTGGTCAAAGAGAGGGTTAATGAATCTAAAGAAGACGCACCACAAGTTGGATTGTCACAGAGACTGAAACAATGACCTCAAACAATTGTGAAGATGGTTCAGGACTGAGTAGCCTTTCGCTATGTAGTTCATTTGGCATAAGACTGCTTTGAATTGCAGCTGGCTCTGTGGCACCGATCAGACCGCCAGCCTTCTCTGGATGACATAGCGTGATAGGATTTCACCACCCTGCTACCAGTACCTGGGCACCCAGTTGTAGCGTGTCCACCCACAGCTGACCAACGGCCTGTGGTGTAAGCTCAGACAAACACACTCCATGGCTGATCAGCAAGCTGATCATATATTCCCTTGCCTATGAACTTGAATCGAAGCCTTCACTGTCCTCCAGTGAGCCATGGGGCACCACTTGAGGTGAAGGAAGGAAGGGGAAATTGAGATAACTAAAGATGGATGAGCCAAGGCTAAGGTGGATACTCTCATGGAGATAAAAAGCATTCTGGGAAGAAACCAGGTAGCCGAGTGGAAGTAGAAGGCAAATCCAACATTCACACATGAAGCCAGCCCTAAAAGTGTTGGCAGTGTCAGGTGAAGGATGAACCACCAATCCCTGATGCTCAAGCCTTCTGAGTGCTGGGATTCTAAATAACCGACTTTTTCCTGCCTCCATGCGCCTGGCTCCACCTGAGGCAGGTGTTCAGCTTTTCCTGGTTGTCATGAGTGCTGATCCCATGGCTGAGTTCTCTTTTGCCTTTTGGTGGGATGGTCTTATAATATTCCTCTCACATATACATAGACTCATTCAAATATGAGTCCCCGAGACCACAATTTCCTGATCCGAGCTCTCTTTTGCCTAATGATGTGAAGAAGGCCTTATGCTATCCCTCTCACATAGACATAGACCCATTCAAAGTGAGCCCCAGAGACCATAATTCCCTGACCCCTCTCTGGCGTCATTCATTAGAGTGAGAATGGGGACTTGGCCCAGAAGGAGTCCATCTATTGTCTAGGCCGAGTCCATTGCATTGTTTTCAGTCCCACCTAAGAGCCAGCTATACTGGCGAATGTGATATCCCTGTCACTCCCACAATCTGACAGGATACTGTTCCCATGTGCATCTCAGTGTGAGTTTTTCCACTTTTATCTGCACCATTATACATGAGAACATCATGGACTCGCTCTTCCATAGCCCAAACTACTTCACTACTCATGAAATCCCTGGATCGTGAAGAGTAGCATGTGTCCATTCCAGTGATGACGTGATTGCGCCTTGGATCGCGGTCCCGTGGGTCAGCTGTTAGAGACCACCAGCCACTCCATGGGAGAAAAACAGGGCTTTCTTCTTCCACAGGGAGTTACCATCATGAAAACGCACAGGGACAGCTCTGTCCTGTCATGGTGAGTCACTATGAATCAGCCACTCGATGGCAGTGAGCCCGGTTCCCGCTACAGAATAATAGCATTAGTATCATGTGTCATTAAAATGGGAGTGGCTGGTGGGTTCCAAATGCTCACCTCATAGTTGGCAGCCCAAAACATAACCCGTCACACCATCAAGGATCTTATAAGTATAGTGACGGACATTTATTGAGTAATCCATATAGACCCAGGAGTATACAAAATATAGGACACATCTTAACCCATTTGCTTACTCATAACAACCTGTAATCTAGGTATGGTTATCTGCATTGTACAGGGAGAAGGCTGAGACTCAGAGAGGGACAGGAGTGGAATTCAAACCCTGGGATGCCCGGATGCTAACGTGTGTTGTGAGGAGAGGTGGTAACAGCCCTCATTCACTGTAAGTGGGGAGAAAACTGTCACCTCTACAAACAGGGCAGCTTCAGCCTAGGTAGTAGGAGGCTGAGGTGGACAACTGAGTGACCTTCCAACCATAGGTACATGGGATGGAAAAGGCCAGGAAGGCTAATTCTTGAAGGACAGGAGACTCCCTTCGGACCCTTGCAGACACTCTCCTGTCTTGGTCTGCCAATGTGGTGAGAGAAAATTATCCCAGGCCTCTCCCATCAGCAGTGCCCACCAAGGATGTGTCCGATTCGTTAATGAGCTTAGAAACAGAATAAAGCCTCTCATGGGTTTCTTCTGCTTTACCGACATCTGGACTCCAATCATCACCTTGCAGAGAACAATTAGGTAGATAGTTTATTAATTCTAGCTAGCTGGACCCCACCATTCTTTACTTTCCATTCCAGAACCTCACATACAACCTCCAAAATCAATACTCCTGGCTCTGAACCAGGATCAAAGTGATTTTGACTAGGAAGTCTGTTCCCTGGCCAGGTAGTGTGGTCCTTATTTCCAATTTGTCCCACCCTCTCCGGAAGAGCTCTACCAACCTGTCGCAGTGGGGGGGGAGCCAGCCCCCCACAACCCATCACAGGTTTGGTAGGCTCAATTGTACAGCTCAGATAAATAAAGATGCTAGTAAAGTCGGAGAGAAATGGGTGAGATGGGAGAGAAAGAGTAAAATAAAGTCAGACACATTTCCTGGTAGCATGCTCACCTCCGCTCCTCTAGGCGGTACACGTAGAGGCGGGGGACGAGAGGGCAGGAGAGAGCACTCGTGAGCTTTGATTTCTAACCAAAACTTATTTATCTTTGGGGATCTACAAGCGCCCTGACTTCAGGTAATGACCTACGTCACAGGAAGGGGTTGTGCATAGGCAATACAAGCAATAGGAGGGGGATAACCTAGGAGTGAACACGCAATTGTAAAGGGAGGGAACAGGGGTACATATATGACAAGATGGGTGGACCCTAGACTCAACATAGTAGCCTGACCTTAGTCATCTTTGAGCGGTCCTGGATTTGCCTCCAGCCACTCCTTCAAGGGAACACTATCGGAAGGGAGTGGGCCTTCCTTAGCGTGATTCACGCTCGCCTGCCTAGATGGCTGATATCCTTAAGGAGAATAATCTCTCCTCTCCTTTCACTGATCAGTACGGTCCTTTACCGTGTGTTTGGCATCTATCTGGAAGACACAACTTGGGAGAACGCTTTCTGAATTCTACACCCCAGGACTCCAGGTGAAAAGGACAGGGTGGAAGGCCCAGCCCCGTGAGCCCTGCCATCTTGAAGATGGTAACGCCTACCCAAGGGCAGCTGTCATCTGCTTATTGGCTCATGACGCTCCACCCAGGTGGTGCCGACCGTGGGAGGAGGTTTGGGGCCCACCCATGAGAATCAAGCGGCCTGGCGATGGCAGCGAGGCATCCACCTGGCAGCACAGGTGCCCTGGTACCATAAAACACTAGCAAGCAGGAATGACTCTGGGCCATGGTGGAGGGGCAGGCTTTAAATAAGTCTTCAGACATGGGAAAATTATGTGGTGAAATGTTCCTAATCTTCTCTGCTTAGTACCCGTATATTTGGGAGGCCGTATGTGCTAACAGCTTTTGATTTATGACCTCTTGATTCTTGTGTTGTATTTAAGCCTCCCCCCCCCCCAAAAAAAAATGTTATGTAGCAAGTACATAAGGAGCCTTTTCAAAATGTGTTGAGATCCCTCTTGGGGGGCGAGCCCTTTCTGCCCCATGTGTAGATGGCTGGCTGAGCTGAGAATTGACAGTGGACAACTCACCAGGCCCCTCCTCCCCTTCACAACTTTTGACTTCACTTCCCCAGACCCCTTGCCTCCTCCGGGAAGACCTTTAAATGGCCACTGAAGGCCAGGCAGACAATCTGCCTCAGGTAAATCAGGCGGGGGTTAGTCTCACGCCATTGCCCCAACCCAGAAAGATTCTCAGGTCCTCTAATTAAAATGCCCATGGTCGGACCAATAGACTGCTGTTTCCGTGCTCCAGAGTGGCCAAGCTTCCTGCTAATGCTGATCACAAATGAGCAAAACACTGCATCAGCCCTTCTGGTCCCATGACACAGTGGTTGTCACAGCTATTAGCACAAGTCCCTGAAGGACCCCGGCTGGACTGTCTAAAAGGTGAGTCCCGCACTCTCCGTGGCTGCATGGCGGTGTCCCTGTGACACAGTAACTTTGGCTGCACTCGGTGCTCCCAGCAACTCCCAGTCAAAGAGGAGCCATCAAAGTTCTGACACGATGGGGACAGCGCGTCTCAAAGGGCACTTCCACAACGAAATGTTGACGTCACCTTTATCGCAAAGAACCATTCTATTATCCAGTTCACTAGAATCCAGCAAGCCACAGCACTTTCATGAGTTAATTACAGTCTGAAGGGAGTATCAACACCGGCACCCCACGCGCATGCGGTTCTAAATCGCATTTGCCTAATTACTTGCTCTTCAGGATTACGTTCACTTTTGCACATCTCCCTCCGTCCCTCCCCTCCCTCCTGAAGCCGGCTGCCACGTGATTCTGCAGGAGACAAACGCTATCAAGAATAACGGTGCGACCCCGAAACCAGAAACCAGGAAACTCTTTAGCGTGTTTGACAAGGAAGGGGAAGTATGTTACTATTGCAATCGCTTCTCGGCAGCTATAGCGACGACACTGTCCTGTCCTGAGCTCTCTTGGCAACCGTTATTATGTTTGAGTCCACAATTACAGCCATGGGGTCAGTTTGTCTCCTTTGGGGTCTGCCTCTTTCTCGATGCCTCCCCACTTTACCGAGGAGCCTGCCTTTCTGCAGAATCAATTCCTTTAGATAACACGTAGGAAGTTCAGGAGACTAAATCTTGACATCCTCTGTACTTTTCCTTAGCTAAAGTTGTGTGCTCTTCCAGCTGTGCATAGAATCCTTAATGTTCTTCACCAAGAGCCTAATTCAAATGAATTACTTGTTCTCTGATCACTCTCATTCATTGTCCAGTTTCCACATGCACATGAAAGGAATAACCAAAAACTGCTATAAAGTTGATGCCGATTCATAGGGACTCTAAAGAACACAATGGAACTGCCCCCCCTCCCCAGTGAGTTTCCAAGACTCTTAACTCTTTACAGGAGTAGAAAGCCTTGTCTTTATCCAACAGAGCAGCTGCTGGTTTTGAATTGCTGATCTTGCAGTTAGCAGCATGTAATCACGAAGCCACCTGGGCTTGACTTGAGTCAAACACACCTTTTTCTTCAAGGGGATCAAGGAGGTCTTGTGCAGCACATTGCGCCCGATGCACTATGTTGTCACTTGGTTTCTTAATTATCGACTTCCAACGTTCACAATGGACTTTGATTGTGGAGTCAAGTAAAATGAAATCCTTGATATCTATCAAGGTGTTGACCATAGGTCCAGCTATGAGGAGTGTGTGTGTGTGTGTGTGTGTGTGTGTGTGTGGCAGTCACTGATCTGTGGCCCTTTCAGCACTGGGAGTATAGGGGTAGAGTCTAGCCTGTCAATCTGGAAATAGCCAATGAGGCCTCTATGTGGGCATGGCTTTCTCCTGAGAATTCTGGGAAGTCTCACAGTATTTTCCAGTGGGAGGTGAGAGACCTTCAACTCAGTTCCTTGGGGACAAACTACTGACAAGATGAAATGACAGCATGCTGACAGATCCTGATTCCTGGAGACTGGAGGAGCCGGAGGAGAAGCCACATGGGCTCACCTTAATGGAGCCAAACCTCTGGCGCCAGAAAAGCCATAGGGAGTCCCCTACCAGCGCTGAGATGCTTCTATCGCCAATGGATACTTCTGATGGACCCTGAGCCCTGGAAACGAGAAGCCATGAGGGGACCTCTGCCAGCTCTAGGATGCTTCTACCATCACTGGATACATAAGACTCTCACCCACTGGCCTGTGATTGTGCTGGTGTCATTGCACATGCTTCATGAGTCAGAAGGAGACTTTATAGACTGGTATTGGACATATGAGCTAATATCGGACTTATGACCTTGCACTAGATTGAATTGGGATGCTTTCTCAATGTTTCATTCCTCTTGTATATAAGCCTTTTCCTTATATCCATATGCATGTTTATGAATTTGTTTCTCTAGCCTACCTGGACTAATGCAGTGTGTATATAAGAGAAATCTCTACTGAAAACTGTTGTCTTTGATTCTTGTGGGTGGTACATATGGTTTACACTTGACTTCCAACCTCAATGTTGCCACCTCAGACCTACCCAGTTGCATTGTGGGAGAGGGGAAGCCCAGCAATCTGCTTTTACCTAGAGTACAGCCTATGAGTTGTTCTACTTTGCAATGCATCTGGGTGCCATGAGATAGAATCCACTCAATGTTTTAAGGCATTACTATTGTAGTAGGTATATAATTTGTAACTTCAAAGAGGCTCTGCAAAACCCATGGGCAAATGGAATAAAAAGATAATGGAATGTTTCCATGAACTTTTGAAGCCACTTTTTATACAGGTGGCATATGACTGTAGGGGGATCCTAGCAGTGTGTGCATGATATTTTGAAGAATGGAAATTCCAGAACACTTATTCTGCTCATGCAGAACCTTTACATAAATCAAGAGGAACAGGTTCAGGAAATATAGTCTGGTTTTAAATCAGGAAAGGTGTTTGTCCGGGATGTATCCTTTTACTGTACTTATTCAGGCTGTATGTCGAGTAAATAATCTGAGAAATTGGATTACATGCAGAAAAATATAGCACCAGAAATGAAGGACCAGGTTTCATTGATAACCTGCAATCTAGCAATGGCAGGCCTTTGCTTGATGAGCGTAAAGAGGACATGGGAGCTTACTATGAAGATCAGAAAGACAACCGAAGTTACCACATCTGGGCTGAAAGACTATAGCAGACTCATGGAAGAAAGATTGGTGTTACCAAGGGCTTCAAGGCTCTCGGACAAGTCTAGGGCCCCAGACCTCTTCAAAGTTCTAACCAGCAAAGATGAGTCACTTGAGGTCTCGGGAGCACCTGACCCCAGCCACGGTCCTTTCTACGGAGAGTCATTTCAATCGCCTCCTACGCAGGTGGCAGTTGGACCATAAATAAAGAAGCCTAGAAAACAAGTGATGCTTTTGAATGACGGTGCTGGTGAAGAGTAGCGGCATTAGTGTGGACTGCCAGAAGGAAAATCAAGTCTGCTATAGAAGAAGTATCACGAGAAGGTGGCCAGATGACTGGCCTTAGAAGCAAGAAGAGCGAGACTGTCTCAGGTGACTTGGGCATCTTCTCAGGAGAGATCCGTTTCTGGAAAAGAACACCATGCTCGGTCAAGTTCGAGATTTGGTGAGAAAGAGGAAGACCCTTAATGAGGTGGGCCGACACAGTGGCGGCAACGATGGGCTCAGAGATAACAGTGGGGAAGAGGGTGAGTGTCATAATGAGGAGGAGTTGACTCAGCACCTACTCGGGGACCTACCAGCCAAGATTCGTGCATGCATCTTGAAGATGTTTACTCAAGCATGGTTTACAAACAATGAGTACGTGAAGAAAATGTTCTGAAATTGCTTGTGGAGATGATTTCACAGCTCGAATAGGATTGAATGGCTACATTGTATCATGTAGGCTATATATGCCAACAAAACTATTTTGCACAAAATTGTTTATAGTAGAGAACACAGTCAAAACCATTGTCAACCATTATTACAAGCTATGGAATCCATCATAGATTTTTAAACAGATGATTGGATCAGACCTGGCTATCCCAAAGATGCCCGGCGGCCGTGCATGCAGTGTGTTGAAAAGAAGAGGCGCTGCAGGCAGAGAGTTTGTCCAGAAGGTCGTCACTAGGGTCCCAATGAAGGATGCTTATGAGAGCATGAGGTAAGGCAGCAGAGGAGGGATCAAGGAAGGAGGGAACACAGGAAATTCTTTTGAAAGATACATCCAGCAAACCTGGTCTACATTTCCAAGGCATGGAGTGAGGAGAGGTACCATGGAAAACCATGATCATTTAATGAAGGCAGAGTGAACGAGGAGGAGATGTTGCGAAGAGGGGGCACTCCAAGTTCAGCTTGGAAATGTTGAGTTCTGAGTGCCTACGAAACAAATAGGTGCGGATGTCCAATAAAACGTTTGAGATGGCAAACTGGAGGCCAGGAGGCAAGCCAAGAAAGTCTCTAGGTCCCTAACATCCTCATGTCAGCATCCCTCCTCCTCTCTGTCGGTAGATGGATCGAACCATCCTAAAGGCATGTAGAGCGCCTTCTGTGCCATGCACCATACTCACATGAGCCGTGGCAATGGGCTGTGAGCCAGCAGAGGGCATTTCTCTGATCGGCAGAGCTTTGGCACTAGCCACTGCAAGGTTTGGCCTCTATTCTCTAAGGCTCATGGGGCAGCCCATGTTAGATGCCTTCTAATTAGTTCCAACTCATAGAGACGCTCTACACAACTGTACGAAGAACCACACACTCCTGTGTTGTCCATAGAGTTGTTATGTTTGAGCCTTTGTTGCGACCACTGTGAGTCAGAGTCCATTAGAAAGCAACTAGTTTGGATT
Organism: Nesogale talazaci; assembly: GCA_004026705.1. Taxonomy (NCBI): domain Eukaryota; kingdom Metazoa; phylum Chordata; class Mammalia; order Afrosoricida; family Tenrecidae; genus Nesogale; species Nesogale talazaci. Next base: position 20,161 of record PVJH01030373.1, read on the forward strand.
GGGGTTTCGGGGAGCTTCGTGAGCACAAATTGACCATGGCTCTGCCGTGACATTCCAGAGTGCAGGACTGTCTCTTAACCCTGACATGGTCATTCATAGGTTCTGCTAGTGCAGAGATATTTCCCTAAGGCCCCTCAGTGTCCTTGTGATGGAACTTGCTCATTACCTCACAGAGATATGAAAAAGTGTCTCCAAACACTGGAGCTGTTCAATGGAGGCCACAATCATGATCACTTGTTTTCAACAAGTTAACCCCTCAAGAGTTAGAGGGAAATCCCATATTACGGACTCCCAAAATAGATGAGTCAGAGGGTTGAAAGTTAGTTTAATATTTTTTACTCAAGTAGAATTCTTGTCCCCAAGAGTCCTCTCCCTCACTGATGCACAAAGCATCTTCATTACAGCCTGACCACCGGCAGAGGGAGAAAGCACACCTGGAGCTGTCTGAGGAAGCCTTAGCTCTAACAGACAGTCCTAGCTGCTCAGCTTCATCAATGCTGTGGTCTTTGCCAGCTTGCATGCTTCCTCTGCTCTGCGGGTGAGGGAAGAGTTGTAAGAAGCCTAGCACTGGAAGGAATGCAGCTGACTGTGTCTAGCCTAAGACTCAAAGACACGTAGGTGTCTGTAAGGAACATTGGTCATTGGTCATTGTTACGAATTAAATTCTGTTATGTGTTGGAATCCTAACCCCTATGATTATAATTTCTGTTTGGGAAGGGATCTTCCTTTGTTCTGTTAATCAGGTTATACTCAAGTGGGGTGGGTTTTGAATCTAATCACTTCTGAGTGACTAAGAGCACACATGGGCATGGGGGTGGGGGAAAACAGATGTCACAGGAGGCTGGTCTACCCAACAACACCAAGACTACCTACAAGGAGGAAATCAACATGCCTAACCTTGTGAAACACTGTGATTTGGATTTGGACTTTTAGCCTCTAGAAGGTGGAGAAAGTGAACTTCAGTTCTGAAATCCACTCTCTTGTGGAATTTGTGGAATGCTGGGAAACTCCATCTCCAAGAGAAGAGCCAGAATTCTGAGAGGCTAGGGCCCCAACAGAAGGACCCTCTAAAAACTGCTCTCAAAGTCTAAGTCTAAACTTCCCAGGAGACATCTCTAGGGTGAACCAAATACCACCATCCTTCCCTAGATGCCAGGTCCAAACCTCAGGAACCAGAGACAGGGAGTTCTGACTGGACCTCAGCTCTTGTGGTCTAAGGTTTGGGCTTCTGGTCTCAAGGTTGGCGGTTCAAACCCACTCGCTGCTGCACAAGAGAAAGATGTGTCCCCAAGACCACTCACCTGAGGAGTCACCCACACCGAGGCCTGGGACCCACCCTCTCCTCTGCCAGATGCATCTTCCCAGGATGGGGCTCCAGCAGCAGAAATCATGGCACACCACTGTGCCCCCGCTTCATTCCTCTTCACATTTCAGTTATGACATCATATTGATTTTGTTCTAAAGTTACCGGGTGTCGCTGGGGTTCTGTTATCTGGGAATCTCACTTCAGCTTTGTAAACAGGGTGTTAAAAATGTGTGGGTAATAAAAACAGAGGCTGAGCCTGACAGAAGGGAGAGCCCACTGCTTTCAAAGGGGCTGTCTGTGGATCAAAAATGCCTTTCCAAGTGGAAACACCGGGGAATCGTTTCCTTTCTGGAACCTGCTAGACCTGGGAAGCGCCCAACCAGGCAGAGCAGCAGCAGCTGGCCGGGAGGCATGAAAGGACTCTTTCTCTTCAGCCCTCGCAGGTGAAAAAGCATAACCATCCCAAGAAGCTTTACAGAACCGCAGAGGAAAAGACGTTGGGGGACGTCCCCAGGCTGTGTGACCTTGGACAGCGGTTTGGCATTGGCCTCTATGCAGCTGTCTGGAAAAGAAGAAGGAAAGAGCCCCTTCCACGTGGACATCTTCACGGCGTCCATCGTCACACCCAGGCACACATCCCTTGACTTGCGGCAGGTGAGCCAGGTCTCCGGATGACGAATGCAATCTGTTTCCTGGTGCGCCTTAAAGCCAAACCTGCCCCTGGGTCGGCGAAGGTGCCCCCGCAGCACACGGCGGTGCCCTTTGAAGAACTTGTGGTGAGGAGGGTGGGTCCCAGGGTTGCAAAACAAAATCGAAACCCACTTCCTCGCCATCGCCTGGGTCCCAAACACCCAACAAGGTCAACTGTGGGTTTCCGAGACGACGAGGCAGCTTACCCCAGGACCACCCGGCCCAGGGCCGGCAGGAGGCGGGGTAACTAACTCCCAGCGTGCAGCGTGAGACCACCCTGGAACACCACGAGCCTTCTACCCTGCGGAATGGTGTCCCCTGAGGCCCGACCTGTCAAATCGCATTACAGACCAACAACCTAACCTGTGCCCCGAAATACACTCTTTTTTTAATTTAAATAATTTTATTGGGGGCTCTTACAACTATCATAGCATTCAGTACATCATCTGTATCAAGCACATTTGCACACGTTACCACATTCATTTCCAAATATTTTCCACTTGAGCCCTTAGTATAAGCTCCTCTTTAAAAAAAAAAAAAAAAAAGCTTCTCTTTCCCCTCGCCCCCTTTTTAAAAAATGACAATCATTTTTTATATCAATTGCATACAGACCTCATTTGCACACTTGTTGCCAACATCCCTCTCAAAACATCCTCCCTCCACTTAGGCCCCCAGTACCAGCTCCCATATTTTCCTTCCTCTCTCCCCCCATGAACCTTTAATAATTTACAAATTGTTATTTCGTGTTGTACACTGTCCAATGTGTCCCTTCACTCACTTCACTGTTGGCCATGCCCCAGAGAGGAGGTCATATGTAGATCCCTGAAATTGATTCCCCCTTTCTATTCCACCATCCCTCCACCCTCCCAGTATCACCACTCCTATCACTTGTCCCGAGGCAATATCTATCCTAAATTCCCCATGTTTCCAACTCCAGTGCACATCCCCTGTTCTTGCCAGACTTGTCTGGTAGAACCAGGAGCATGATAGTGGGTGGGAGGAAGCATTTGAGAACTAGAGGAAAGATGCATATTTCATTGTTACTATACTGTACTTTAACTGGCTCTTCTTCTCCCTGCAACCTCTCTGTAAGAGGATGCCGCTTTGCCTACTGATGGACTTCGGGTCACCAATCTGTACTCCCCCCTATTTATAATGATATAATTTTAGTTCTTTGATGCCTAACACTGGATCCCTTCAACACCTCGTGGTCACACAGGCTGGTGTGCTTTTTCCATGTGGGCTTTGTTGCTTCTGAGCTGGATGGCCGCTTGTTTACTCAAACCTTGAAGACCCCTGATGCTATCTTTTCACAGCCTGGTGCCATCAACTTTCTTCACCATTTGTCATCAGTGATCATATCAGGAAAGCGAGCATGCAATGTTATGGTTTTTAGTTCTTAAATCCTGATAACTGATCAGAAATGCACTGTTAAGTGCAAAGGTGGCGAGTGCCCATTCAACAGATCTCTGCAGCCCTCCTCTCCTTCTCCATACAAAGAAGCCTGCTGCTGCCTCCCAGCCCTGGACCCCGCAGGGCTTGGACGACTGCCAGGGAAATGGGTCTTCCACAGGCTTTCGTGAAGAGACACTCTCTCCACTTGGCTTGTCAGAGCATTTTAGTTGCTTCCTGGGTTCATGCCAAATGACTTCTAAATGCAAGGGGGGCAATCGATGACAACCAACCCTTGACATCATCACACACTCCCATCGCACCCGCACATCCTCACGTGCCCAGAAACCCACCTCTCGGTGGCCTGTGGGTGGCACAGTGGAGGGGTGCTGCCAATGGTTTCCAGTGGTTTTACAGAAGTCCATCTCCAGGGTGACGCCAGGGGGGCCTCCAAACTTCCAGCTGGATGTCCCGCCCACCCACAATACACCCCCAAGTTGCGTTCCCAGCTTCATTCCTACTTAGACTTCTCTATTCTGATGAAAGCAGACTTGCAGCTTTTCTCTGTCAGACCAATCAGCCCTTCCCGGTCAGACTCACTTCATCTGACCAACCGCAGTCTCCCCTCCATACTTAGGTTCACAATGTAACAATTATGCTACCAACCAAACACTAAAGACAAAGGCGGGGCATTCCTGCTGTGGGTGGTGATTCCCAACACGAAGAGTGTTTTGTTTGTTTTTCTCTCTCCCATGTTTCTAGCTTATGCATCCAAATGTCAAGCTCTCTGTGACATTCTGCTGGAAGGGGTTTTTGTTTTTTTTATTGAGAGCTTCAAAAAGCATCCAATCTAATGTGATGGGGCCTCTTTTAAGAGAGACTTCCCCATTCAAAGGAGACTCTGCAGAGCGTGGTGGCATCGACGCCCCCGCAGGCTCACAGGCCACCATGGCTGTGACGTGAACCACACATGGCCTGAATCTAATCAATGGCCACAAGTTCCTCAAGACAGAAACGTGACGGACACCTCTTCCCACAATGAAGCGCTTCCTGGTTGGGGGCATCACTGAGTCCATGCTGAGACCCTGTGGACTGTTGGAGGCTGTGACCTGGAAGAAGCTGCTCTTCCAGGAGACTCTGACTGGGTTCCAGCCATGACCCTTTCGGCTAATAGTCAAGGACACGGCTGTTCTGAGTCACTCTATTCTGTGCCAGCAACAGCAGGTCGCTTCACAGCTGCTTATTTGATAAGGCCTGGAGCCCTCTGGCACTGTGGCTACAGGTTGGGCTGCCACCATCCAGGTCACCAGTTTGAAACCACCAGCGGAGAAAGACAGGGCTGTC
>PVJH01030374.1:0-24890 GCA_004026705.1 Nesogale talazaci
GCTGCCCTCCCACGGTCCTGGCTAGCTTCTACTCTAATGGCACCATCAGTCACCCTCTTGTCAAGCGAGCAAGCACGCGCTGGAGGGGTGCTGGAGGAGAGAAAGGTCTTCTCCCAGTAATGCCTCCTCCCCCACCCTCAAACACCCCCTCCTGCCCGCCACCCCCAACGCCGGCAGGCTTCTCCCCAGCATCTATTGTCTTTAGCAAAGGACAGAGACGCCGTGGGCATTTGCTGGCCCCTGACAACACACCCCGAAGCACCAAGCTCTCGCTATTTTTACCGCCGGGGCGACCAGATGTGCCTCCCCAGACAGGTGCTTGGAGGACGAGGCAGCCCTGACAATGGGACCCTGTGTCCTCCTGGAGGGTGGTGGGCAGGGCCTGGCCGAGGGTCTGGCATTCTGTCGGCATGGCCGCCCTGCCTGGCAACTAGGTTTCCATTGGACAGAGAAACAAAACCAAAAAAAAAAAAAAAAAAAATGCACGCCAATTCTGACTCACAGAGAGCTGATAGGTCAGGACAGAAGTGTCCTGTGAGCTTCTGGGACTGTAACTCTTTATGGGGATGGACAGTCTCGTCTTTGGCCTGTGGAGCAGCGGGTGGTTTCGAACTGTAGCCCAGTGCATGACTACCATGTATTGTATGAACAGGCCGGTGACATCTGATATCAAATGATATGGAGAAACCCTGGAGAAAGCAAAGACGGGGTCCAGGGGTTCTGAAGCAACCGAGCCGCAGCTGAGAGTACTTGAGGCGGCCCTGGCCCAGGGCTGGGGGGCTGGCCTCGGAGTGCCTGAGGGCCCTGTGCAGGCCAGGCTGACCTGCAGCCCGGGGAGAGGTGCCCAAGCCCCCGCTTTGGAGGGTCAATGAAAATGACGGGCAGTGGTGGCCTCCTTTTCCTTCCGTCTGTGTGCTTCCCAGACACCCCTGAAGCTGGCACTTGACCTGGAAACTGGGGAAAGGCAGCTCTTCCTTTCTCTGTCTCAGTCTTAACGGTTCCTGCCAGTTCTGGACGGGGTCTGCCTGCGGGGGCCCCAAGTGTGACACAAGACACAAACTGCTGGGTGAGCGGGGCTGAGCCAAGTTCCCAGGCTGCGTGGTCCACGGTCTGGTGTGATGCGGCACACCCCCCACTCTGCCCCCACCCCCAAATATGGGAGGGAGGAAGCCCAACGGGAGCTAGGCAAGGAGAGGCGGAGAAAAGGTTCTGGCGGAAAACAGCGGAGTGCGCCAGGCCCTCCCTCCACGCAGGCCTGGAGGCGGGGCGCGCGGGCGCCAGAGAGGTCAGGGCCACGGATGGAGCCTCCGGTGGGAGGACCTGGGTCCTACCTGCCCTGTGTCGGTGGCCTCCTCCGCTTCGGCCCCCACGGGCTTCACCGCCGCAGGCTCCTCTGGCGCTTGCTGGGGCGCAGCCGCGGGCCCCGGGGGCGCGGGGGCCGCGCTGGCCCCGGCCGGGGGCGCCGGGACCGGCCCGCGCCTCACCAGCAGCCAGGCGAGCAGCAGCGCCAGCGCCGTGACCAGCGCGGGCAGCGCCGCCAGCAGACCGGCCGGCGCCTCCATCGCGCGCGCCCGCCTGCCTCCGAGTGGCCGCCGGGGACCCGAGCGCGCCCGCCTGCCCGCCGCGCCCCGCCCCGGGGCGGAGCCCCGCGCGCCCCGCCCCGGCCGGCAGTGACTGCCGGGGAAGCGCCGCCGGGGACTCTGGGCCGTCCCGGCCCGTCGTCAGGGAAAGCCCGGGCGCCCTTCTGTCTCCACCCAGCTCCGCTCGGAAGAGGGCTTTTTGAACACGGGTTCTGGGCACTAAGGCAAGGCGGGCGGGGGCGGTACGCACTGGCCAGTACTGTTCCCGGTCCGTTTCCTCCCTGCATTTCCTCTTTGGCCATCCGGGCCCTGGTGCTCAGGCACCAGTCGGTAACTGCAAGGTTAGCTGTTCAAAACCACCAGCTGACTCTTGGGAGGAAGACGAGGCTTTACAGTCCTGGAACCCACAGGGGCAGTTTTATCCTGTCCTACAGGGCCGCTAAGAACCGACCTGATGGCAGAGATTTTGTTTTTCCTGCTTGGACTGAGGCTTGTGGGTGCCTAGGGTAGGAGGTTTTAAGGTCTCGGACCAGCTTTGGGTCAAAGGTAAATGTCAACCCCAACTCTAGTCTGAGAGGTGACTTTAGGCCTGATATGGTAAACCCAGGACCCCAGTTCCAGCACACGGGGGTGGGGGTGGGGGGTGGTAAACTGGAGGCCTGGTGGTATACTGCTAACCACAAGACCTGCGGCCCATAGTTCCAATCCACAGGCCACCCACAGGAGAAAGAGGAGGTTGTGCACATTTAGTCTGGGAATCCGACAGGGGCAGCTCCACTCTGTCCCATTGGGTTGGGAGTTGAAAGTGAGTTTGGACTTTGGCATCTGCAGAGGCGGGCGCTCAGTGTGTCCCTCTGAAAGGAAGACACACACCTGTCACCCTCAGGCATCTGACTCCTCTGTGGTTCAGGCGCCCCATGACTAGGCCCTGCACCACAGGACGTCGAGGGGACAGTCCTCTGTGATGGTGTTGGGTTCTAGGCTGCCGTTAGGCCTGATGAACCCATCCCCGGAGGCCTGGTGGCAATGCCGGCGTAAGCATTGGGCTGCTGACCAAAGGCTGGAGGCTCAAATCCGTCAGCTGTTGCAAGGGAGGGAGATGGGGCGAGAGGTTTCCAGCCTCAGAAACCTTCTTGGGCTGCCGAGAAGTCTTGGAAAGCCCATCCGTAGCTTCTGATTCTGGTCTAGGTCAGCTACCAATCAGAACCAATCTCAGGGTAATGGGTGTGGCGCTGGGACATCCCGTGGACTTTTGTGGGGTCCGAATGAGTAGAAAAGGGGGTAAAATGGTGCAGAAAGGCCCATCTCCAAATCAATTTGCTTTATTTAAAATGAGGAACAAGTTTCACCCAAGTCAAAGTTAAAAAACACCAAACCGCTGGCCCCTGGTGGACAGTCACAGGGCCCGGGGCACTCTGCTGCCAACTGCAGGAATGGGGTGGGGCCGAGGACAGCCTGGCTCCGTCGTCACTCTGTCACCTACAAGCAGCAGATCGGGGGGCTTCTCCTCCTGCGTGGCCCAGTGGACCAGAGGTGGCTCAAGTTCCAGAACCAATCATGAGACCAAGCTGGGAGCCACCAGCTCGGGCCGCCGCTTCCCTGGCTCTGCTGTGGGCTCTGCGGCATCCACGGGCATCTCCACACGGGCTTGGGGGCGGGCAGGGTGTGTGTGTGTATGTGTGTGTGTGTGAGAGAAGGGGGCTCCAGACTCCCTCGGCAGGGCATGGGGCACAGAGCAATGGTGACTCGGCAGAGACCATACAGGCCTAGCTCCTCTGCAGCAGTCTACACCACAGACAGCAAACTCTTGCCCCAGACCCTATCCACATGAAACAGACGCTTCCAGAGCATTCTTTCTGGCTCACCCTCAACGTTGGCACCCGTTAGCTGGTTTACAAAGCTCCTGGCTAGACACCCTCCTCCCGAGACCTGCTGTTGCATCTGGGCAGGGGGGTGCTGCCGGCAGCCCTGTGAACACAGCACCTCTGCCATTAGACTGCAAGCGAGAACCTGCCTCTCTCCTCTGCTTCTCCTGCGCCCCACAACAGAGGGCAGAGGATAAGAAACGGCAATGTCCAGGTGCAGGGCAGGGCACATTTGGCAATACCCCGCTCCTCGGAGGAGCCCTGGTGGTGCAGCAGGTTAAGCGCTGGCCCACTCACTGCGTTCGAGCCTCGGCGTGCAATGCCCACGAAACCCTAGGACACAGTTCTACTATCCTGTAGGGTCACCTAGGACAGGACAAACACTCCAGACTCGTGTTCCTTAAGACTCCCAGGGGCTCTGGCTGTCCCCAGTCCCCACTCTGCCCTGCCCCACAACAGTGCCCCATCCCTTCACTCCTGGCACTTTGGTGTCCCCCAGGGCCAGCCCTCCAGAAGGTCCCCATGTCGTCCTGCGCCATGCTGCTGTGGACACCTCGCACCCTGGGCCCGTGTGGACAGAGGGGCTGCAGCCAGCTGCATGTGACCTGTCTGATGGTGGGTGGGGCCCACAAGAACCACCTCTAGCATCCCGAGCTGGAAACTGGGCAGCTCTCTCAAATTCCAGTCCCCTGGCCAGCATCCTGCTGCTGGCAACCTGGAGCCACCACGCCCCCTGCTGGCAAAGAGGCTTTTGTCTGTGGACATGGAAGTAGAGTGGGGTGTGGTCGGCAGGAAAGGGAAAAAGAAAGGAAACACAAACCTTTTGACCATGACACCCAAATGGCAAGGCCCCGGGAGGCGCACGGGGGCCACTGACACTGCGGGCTGGTCCAGAGCCTTGAGGGGGCAGCCATCGCCCCCACAGTTTGTCTTCGGCAAAGGGCAGCTGGGTGGGCCCGCATGTGCAGCGCAGCAGGACAAGCAGTGCCAAACAGTGAGGACGGGGCGGGGGCAGCAGACCCCACACGAAGGGGACACAGGCCAGGGTGGGCACTGACTCGGAGAGTGGCAGAGGTCTTCTGAGCAGCCAGCCACACACCAAGGGCACTCCAGGAGGCAAAGGCTCTGTGCAGACCGCGAGGAGGAGGGGGAACCCCAATTCGCCTGCCTGGCCCCATCCTCTGGGCTATTTCGAGACGTGGCACACAGGCTCCTCTCCTGCCTCCACCTGAGCCCTCCCCTCTGCTGCTCCGGACGCAACAGGGCAAGCTTCCCTCCACCGGGCCAACTTACACCCCAACCCAGCTGGGGCTCTTCCCACCTTTATGTAAATGAAGCTGAATTCGGGGATAGATTAAGGCAAGCAGGTGAATCCAGAGGACAGAGAGATGGACCTAAATCAGTCCTCCAAGGCTCACAGCAAGGTTCTTCACACTCCACGGCCAGGCGCCCTGAGCTCACTTGTCACCGCCATGCCTGCAGTGACCAGGGCAGCCGGGGGTCTGGTGGCAGCGTGGGGGTGGGGGTGGGGAGCCCAGGGTCCATCCGGTGCAGTTCTGCTTACAACTGACATTCTGCGGCCCTTGAAACGAACCCCTGCATGTGTTCTCGCCCACCCCCCACCCCCCGCCCCCGCCGAGAAAACCACACACAAACACGCACATCACGGGAGGACACCCAAGACGCAGCGGCCTCTCTGCAGGCGGGGAGCGGGGGACAGTACCGAGCAGCTGGTCAGACGGGCCTCCAGGTGGGCGGGGCGGGGCGGGGCTCCGGACGGGCCTCACCAACAGGACGATTCTGGCAGGGCCCCTCCTTCCCACCGCCATGCCGAGGCGAGCGGTCCCAGTGAGTGGGAGGGAGGAAGGGACGGACGGCGCGTGGCCGGAGGAGGGTCATCCCGGTCCGGAGGAGACAGAGAAGGAAGAAGCAGAAGAGGTGAAAGCCCGGGTGGCCGCCACCGGCACTCCCAGGAGCCCCCTTAGGAGTCTCTCTATTGGCTCAGGGGTGGGTCCGGCTTCCGCAAGTGTCCCTAATCCTGCCAAGGAAATACAAGCACCGGCATCAGTGCATCACCAGAGCTGGAAGAAAATGGCCAGGGCAGCCCCTCCCGTCCAGCAGGGCGCCCTCCCCAGGGTGAGGAAGGCAGGGGGCAACAGAGGCTCCTAGGTGCTGGGGGGCAGCTCCTAGCAGAAAGGCCAGGGGAGCCAGGAGTAAGGCAGCGGGCTGAAGGCTGCCCAGGGTGGCCAAACAAGCAGCCCCAGGGGTTTCTGGGTGGTGGGTCCCTTCAAACCATGAAGGATGGTGCCACGTGGCAGAGAACCCCTCGCCCATTGGACCCCAGGGGCCATCCAAGAGCGGATGCATGCTTGGACGTCGCTGCCTGGACCCCGCGTGCACACCCCGGCTGGCCGTGGATACCAGGCCCCGGCTAACGGCCGCCCAGCACGTGCCCTTCTGAGACCCGGTCTTCTTTACACAAATGACAATCACACCAGGGGCGATGGCTGTGGGGAGCGATGGCACCCCCAGAAGGCACCTGGACGGAGCCCGTGGCCCCCACACACTTGGCCTCCGGGCCAGGGCTCGGCGCTTCGCCAGGCCAGGGTGACTTGCTGGCGGTTTCCCAGCGGGGAGGGGCCCTGGCTTTCGCCGAGGCAAGGACATTTCAAAGAGAGAAAATGGAATCCGCTTTTATTAAATAACCTGAAAGGTTTCCTTGGCACCCATCACGGGGGCGTTGCCTTCGGCCGCGGGGGCAGAGCTAGTGCTACGGAGGTCTGAGCACGTGGGGGGCCCCACACGCCGCGAGGGCTCGGGTCCGCCTCAGGCCCCCCCACCCCCGCCATGGGGCGGGCTCTGGCCGGGCAGGGGGCCGCCTCCCCGGGCCCTCCCGCCGCTGCACGGAGTCCTGGGACGCGGGCCGGCACGGTCACCTGGAGGAGCTGCGCTCCTTGCTTACGCAGTCGTCCTGGGAGGTGGTGTCCCCGTTGCCCACCGTCCCGCAGGTCCTCCGCTTCTTCCGGCGGTGCGCCGCCCCCTCGCCCTCGGACCCCGACTCGCACTGCAAGAGGAGGAGAGGCGGGGGTCAGCGCGGCCTGGCCCCTCCTCCTGGAAACGCCAGGCCCACTGCCTAGGCAGCCACTCGGCAGACAAGCCAATGAGGAGACTGCCCCGAGCCGGCGTCCACCTGCTGACGGGGGTTGGTTGGTTGGTTTTGGGGGGCACGATCCTTGAAATAAGCAGCCCCGGTGCCACCGCGGTGCAGGGGCCCGGCTGTTAGCTCAAAGGTTGCGGCTGGACCCTCCCTGAGCGGCGCTGACTGGCTTCAGGAAGAGCACCGCCTTGGAAGCCCTGGGGGCCTTCGGTTCTGTCTCGGGGCTGCCATCCGGGTGAAGGGGGTGGGCTGGCGGAAGGTTCTATCCCCGTGACGTGGGGTCACCAGGTACAACCCACACAAGAGGAGCACCCGGCTGTCACTCTTACCCAAACACACCGCCACCGCGTCAGTGCCCACTCACGGAGACTCGGGAAGAGAGGGGGCAGAGCCACCCCCGAGCACCAGGGCTCCGGCTGGTGGGTGTGAGGTGCTGACCTTGAGGCTGGCAGTCTGCCTCTGGACCAGGGCTCCCGACAGTCCCGGCAGCACCCTGCAGGGAGCACGCACTGGGCACTCACGAGGTGAGACAGGCCAAGGCAAAGGGGCTTGTTCCCACTGCCCCAGGCAGGGTCTTCTCCCAGGGCATCACCCGGGGCTCTGAGTCGGGCGTCTGACAAGTGGCAACAGGGCAGTGTGGCCCAACACGGACAGGTGAGGTGCTCGCTGTACAACTGGGGCCGTGGACGAAGCCCAGCCCCACAAGCAACCTGGCTGCTTCGTGAGGCTAAACAGGAGGGCAGGTCACACACGAGGGGCGGCCTGCTGTCCATGCAAGCTGTGACCCAGGGACGGCGCACACCTGTCCACCACGGTCAGGGGCTAGGGGTGCCGACCGGGGCCTCACCTCGGAGTCCGAGTCGGAAGAGCTGGAACTGGACGAGCTGGACGAGTCGCTGGAGCTGTCGGAGGCGATGCCGGTCGATTCCTGCAGGTCAACGGAGTCCGCCAGGACTGCCAACTCGGGGTGCTCCTGCTTCAGGATCCTGAGGCAAGAAGAAGGCCTCCCTCAGCTCCACGAGCACCCCAGCGCCGGCCCCACACCCGAGACGCCACCCTGAGGCCCGTATCACGGGACAGGCCCGGATCATGAGGACAGCGGCCAGGACGGGCGCCCGCCTGCATGCATGTGGCCACCGACTGGGAGCAGAAGCCTCCATCCGGGCAGGTTCTCCTGAGCATCGACAGACGTCCCCTGCCCCCCCCAACACACACACACACACACACACACACACACACACACACACACAGCAGTCGCTGCGAGGTCACATGGGTCTCCAGGTTGTGCAAGGTCATCTTCGTTTCCCAGAAGCCCCCTTAATGAAACCCTCTCCCTAGCGTGCGTAGCTCTCAAAACAAACCCAAACAAAAGACCTTTCTTTCCACAGAACAGCACTTCAAGTTAGGCTACTTGTGTATCTCAGAGAATGGAGGGGGGGGGGAGCTGAGCGATTCACAGGCGGCCCCCGCCCCCTGCAGTGCCACAGGGAGCTCAGAGCGCAGCCCTCCCCTTCCCGATCCTAAGTGGGTGGGGCCATTGCCCTTGGGGACCAGACATCTGCCGTGTGGACCACGGCCTGCGGTGGCCTCCGGGGCAGAGGGATCGCAGAAGCCACCACCCCTGCTGGCCCTCTCGGCAGGGCGGCTGAGCTCTGGACAGGCCAGAGCCCGTCTCTTACCCCGAGAGTTGGTCCCTCCAGGTCAGGGTGGGGACCCAGGGGCACGGGCCGGCTGGGGCTGGCTGCCCGTGCGGTCTCTGTGCTGTGGATAAACAGAGGGGCTAAGTCTCCCGGGCGGGCGCCTCGCTCAGAGCACGGAAAACTCCCAGGAGCTCACGTGGAACGCGGCCAGCAGAACCCTGACGACACCGCTCGGCGCACGGGCTCTCGAGGGGCGGCCCAAGACCGAAGGGCACACATACAAGAGAAAACCAGGTCTGGCCCTAGAGGCCCCCACACGGAGGCGGGTTTTGCGCACAGGTGGGCGGAAGGAAGCCAGTCACCCGGAGGCCGAGGCGGAGGGACACCCAGAAGCCGCAGCCAGACCTGGGGCCCGCGCTCCGGGCTCTGTCCACTTGCCCAGGAGGCTGGAGGACCAGTCCGCGCTCCGGGCTCTCGGAGGGGGAGGGGGATGGGAACCAAGCAACCGAGGGGAAGAACGGTCTCTCACCTATACCACTTCCGGGATAGCTTTGGCCTCCCTCTTACCGTCTTGTGCCATACCACGGGGAAGTTGGTGCTGCTGGCGAAGTTCTGGGTGACGGCAATGGTGGTGTCCAGGTTGAGGACGACATGCCACCAGCCTCCTGAAATCCAACACAGGCGGCGGGTGATCCATGGAGGTTACCGACCCTCCCCCCAGCTGCATGCCAGGGCCCTCTGCTGGTGGGGGGCTGGGGTTCACAACCACACCCCTCCTCCGGGCACTGGCAAAGGGTCCCAGCCTTCCAAGGTGGCGAGCTAGGACCTCCAGTCGAGGACGGGCCCCTGGCCCCAGTGTCCCGGCAGAGTCTAGCCTAGCCTGCAGACCTTAGCACAGGAGAGGGCAGGCTGAGAGCCCTGCAGCGGCCCGTCTCTGACCAAGACTGCAAAGACAGCCCAGCTCTGGGAGGTGGGGAGTTGCAGCTTCAACACTCCCACTTTCCCATGCTCTCGCCACCATCAAGATGAAGCATCATACTCGGTTCTGAGTGTCCCTGCCTCCCACGGCCCTGGTGACATTGGGAGGCGGTCTGCTCCCGTGACGGGTCAGAGGGGCAGTGTGCAGTCACACGGGTGGCTGTGCGCTGGGAGCTGACTTCAGCAGCAACGGGCCTTTCGGCAATGGGGGATGCGGCTGGCCCTGGAAATGTCGGCAGTTCAGATGCAGCCTGCGGCTCTGCGGCAGCAAGGCCTGGCCGTCTGCTCTGCCCAACACCGCAGGACGCTCCTCTGGTCCCACGGGGTTGGTGTGAGCCAGCGTCACCTCGAGGCTACAGGGGAGCCCAAATGGAGTTCCTGGGTGGGTTCGATGCTAGCAGGCACTGCTGCCAGCCAACGAGTAGGAGGCGCTGGGTCCACCCAGAGGTCCTTCAGGCAGGCTGAAGGTCCTAGAAGCCGGCCATGGGACACCCTGTGGGGAGCAAGCCTACAGACACACCAGCACTGCATCAGAGGCCCCGCTGGCAGAGAGGAGTCCCTGGGGCCCTGGGGCTTAGGCAGGCAAGGGCCGGTGCTCCTCTAAAACCCTGCAGCCTCAGAAATTCCCCGCGGGGTCTCGATGGAGCCTTCAGGAAGGCAGAGGGCTCTGGGCGCTCACAGGAGGGCAGTCAGTACCCACTAGGGCTAAGGCTTAGCCCGCCCTTTCCACACCTGCAGCCGCCAGGGTGGTTTTGAGTCAGGTTAAGACAGGATCGGCTGCACGCCAGCATCTTCTGGGGGCACCAGCTCAGACCACGCAGAGCCGCACAGGAAAAGGGGGTTGGGGGGTGGGTTGTCCCTGCTCCAATCTAAAGGACCCCCGGCCGACACCGAAGCCCAGGTGGGTCTCCTTCCGGTTCAGGTGTACCTGGGACGAAGACAGTCTCCCCGGGCTTCTGTAAGATCTCCAAGGGCTTGAACTCAGGCGGCCAGGTGGGGAGCTGGGTCCGGGGATGCACGACATTAAACCAGGTGATGGCTTCGTCCTGCTGGCTGCCCCCTTCCTCCCGGGTGACCTTGATGAGCTCCCGGGGCGTGCTGGTCGGGAACAGGCACCAGCGCTTGTGGCCCTGCACCAAGGCGTTCCAGGCGCTGGTCCCCAGGGGATCAATGTGGATCCCCGTGCCAGACCGCGGGGGTCCCATCACAAACCACCTGCAGCACGGAGACACCAAGGTTCACGCCGCGTCTCCGGCAGCTCTGCGCCCGGGTCCAACCACCCCCCACGCCCGGCCCTCGCATCCAACTGCCCTGGGGGTTTCCAAGACTGTAACCGTCCTGCTGGAGTAGAGAACCCCATCTTTCTCCCCGGGAGTGGCTGGGAGCTTTGAACTGCCGACCTTTGAGTTGGCAGTCCCGTGGATGACCCACTCTGCCACCAGTGGTCCTGGACCGCCCTACAAGGCTTCAGGAAGAAGCCCAACCACTGACTTTGCACTCTGGGCCCTCACTGATGTCACCCTGTGGAGGAGGGAGTTTACGCTGCCTCGTCACAGTCTCTTCCTTGGCCTGACTTCAAAATCGACAGGGTGGGGGTGCTACCGTGTTGACCTCAAGAGGTTTCTGAACCACAGGCACAGAGGGGAGGCAAAGCATGGTCCTTCCAAAGCTTCCAGGAGAACGGACTCCCCTGGGTGTCAGGAAGCTCCCAGCGTCAACAGGGTGCCACCGGCCCACTGACAAACACCCCCTGGGAGGCTTTAAGCAGACTTTGGGTCCCGGGTGGGGGGAGGGCACCTTGGTCACCAGGGCCCTCATCTCCCGGGCCGAGGTTGGCATGTGACAACTCCCTGAGCAAAGAAGGGTAAGCCGTGGGTGCTGGGTACAAAGGGCCCCCATGCCATGTTGACAAAGGCCTCGCCCAGTGTGTCTGGCGGTCAGCGTGTCCTGGGCCGGGACCGGAGACAAGACAGACTCTGGCCCGCCCATGAGGGATCAGTAAGGGATCAATGGGGAAATCCCAGGGGTGGCTACTGGCTGGGTTTCCAGGGGATAACGGTGGGCTTTGAACGCTTACAGAATGAGTGGGTACTGTCTGGGGATAGAGCTTAGTCGGCTGGTGGCTCCCAGGATACATTTTTGTGTGTGTGTGGGGGGTGTCCTCAACGAAGGAAAAACCTGAGACACCAATGGTTCTGCTTTGGTTGTCTGATCAAGTCACCTGGAGCGCGAAGCCCTATCTCGACACATACATAAAAGCAGCTCTGCGGGAGCCGAGGGCCGGAGGGGAGGTGAAGGGAAATGGGGGGAATACCAGTGAGCACGATGCTCTAGAAGGGAGTGGACTGAGGATTATGCAACTCTCTGTAATACGCGGCTGAAGTACTGAAGTGTGTGACGTGAATCACGAAGGACAGTATCAACACAAATCTGCACAGGCAGCACCCCGCCCCGCCCCACACCCCCAGGGGAAGACCAAGCAGGCTGACACCCGCTTTGAGGGCTAGCCGAGGGATCTAACAAAGGAACACAACCTCTCCTCACAGCTGGAGGTGCCTCACCTGTACGGGGGCCGGCGCTTCTCCCCCGCGTACTGGAACAGGTCGTCGGTGAAAAACTTGGGCACCTTGTAGTCCTCCAGCAGTTTCCTTCTCTTGGGGTGCTCGCCATAGCTGCTGTCGAAGATGTACAGGGGGCTGTCGTCCCGCGTGCTCTCCATGTACTCGATGTAGTACTTCATCTTCATCTTCACCGAGTAGCCGTCGTTGTCCTCGCCACACTTGAACTTCTGGTTCCGGTATTTCCTTTTGAGGCGCTCCAGAGTCCACTTCTCCTGGGCTGACCAGCCCTCCTGGGCATTCAGCAGAACCACGGGCTTATAGGGTCTCTCGTAGCGCTCCACGAACTCCTCCACCGACAGCTGCAAGGCGTCCGCTCTTTCCACGTTTTCCTGGGCGAAGAAGAGGCCCGACCGGTGAAGGGGTCGGCACACCCAAAGGCCCACGTGCGGTGAGCACGTTGCACCCTGCGCCCCCACCCCCCAGGCTCAGGGGGGGGTGGGGGGCGCTTCTCTAAACCGCTCCCCCCCGCCCCCCGTGAGCACCCTGGGACCCTGCCACCCGTGGGGCTCCTGGGTGAAGTGCCATGTGCCGCGTGGGGCTGCGGCTGGCCCGGCCGGCGAAGCGCGCGTCTGCAGCCTGGAGGAGGGGCGAGTGCGGCCCCGAGGCCCGGCCTCGGGTCTCCCCGACGGGCCGCAGGGGAGGGCTCACCGCCACGGCCGCCGGGCTCAGCGAGAAGCTCTCGTAGTAGTTGTGCCGGGTCCAGTCGAGCGCATCCTTCAGCTCGGGCCGCGCACTCCGCTTGGCCTCGCGGATCCGCTTCTTGCTTTTGTGGTTCATGCTGCGCGGGCACCGCCGGCCGGCCCGGCGACGATCGCGGGCGCAGCTCGCTTCCCGCCACCAGGGCAAGCCCGCCAGCCCCGCGGCGGAGACAGCGGCCCCCAAATGCCCTTCGCGCTGGCCCGGCGCCTTTAAAGTCGCCTTCCAGAAAATTCACTCCCCAACCACCTCCCCAGCCTCTGGTTGGGCGCGTGGCGCCGTCTTCCCCGCCCCCCGGGCCTGTCGCGATGAGCCATTGGCCTCCGTGCCTGCAGGACCGCCCTCAGCCGCTCGGGCCTCCGCCATCTTGAGAAGGTCGGGGAGGGCGGGGAGCCGCGCCCGCCGCCGCCGCCGCCGCCGGCGGCGCACACGCGCCACGCCCTCGCCGGCCGCTTCCGGTGCCGTCACTTCCTGTTGGGGGGCCCCATTTCCGGGTGGCCCCGGTGCGTCCCTTTCTTCTTTTTTGCTGCGTCTCCGTCGATCGCTTCAGGTTTGTCCTTCGCGCCCACAGCGCCCCACGTGGGGTTCTTCTTGTCGCCCGGCCGTAGCCAGGAGGCGGGCCCCGCGGAGGGCGCCGGCGTGACGGCAGAGCCCCGAGCTGGAGACGCGGCGCCGTCCGCCGTCCCTCGTCGCCTCGGCGGTCGGCAGCGACGCCCCTCCGGGCGAGCCAGGCCTGCAGGGCCATGTGGTCCGGACCCAGCGCTTTCGGTTCTCGGAGGAGCGCGGCCCAGGACCCGGGGGGGCGGCGCTGGAGGTCCTCGTCCCGCAGGTACGTGGCGCTGACGATGGCGGGGAAAGCTTTGAGACGCTCACTGCCTGAATAAAGCTTCCGGAGGCCGTGCTCACCCTGAGCTCATGGCTGTCACCTTATCGTCGTAATCTTATAAGCAGCGCGTTTTTCTTTTTTTTCTTTGGGGGGGGGCATCACTGCCCTCTGGTGGTGGAAGTAGGAGGCCCAGCCTTTCCTCCGTGGAGCTGGAATTGAACCTCCAACCCAGTGGACCGCAGTCCCGCGCACAACCACTACGCCACCGGGGCTCAGCCCAAGCAGCGCGTTTTTCAAAGCCCTTTCCCATTGCAGTCTGATTACCCTTGAGGTAGCTGCTCTGTCGGGTCCCGCCCAGACGGCCTTTACATGCCCAGCAGTAGGAAACACTGCCCAGCCGCGAGCCGCCCTCCCGAGCGTTCCTCAGCTGGCGTCCGTGGTTGGCAGCCACGGTGTTGATCCAACCCCTCCAGAGGCGTCCACTAATTTGCTGCCCCTCCACTTTGCCAAGCGTGATGTCCTTCTCCAGGGACGGGTCTCTCCTGACATGTCTAGATGATGGAAGGTGGACTCTCACCCACCTTGCCTCCACGCCCCATTTTAATGAAGACCCACTTGAGAAGTTAAAAAGGCTGAATGGAGGTCAAGTCTCCAAAGCCTTCGTGCTGAAATACCCTGTGGGTTTACTTCCCAGATTCCCAGGTGGCTCCCAGGTTACTTCCAGAAGGGAAAGCCCCTTGTGTCTACACCTACACTCAGCCACCCAACCCCCTCCTCTGGGCAGAATCCTTCCAGGCTCTTGAAATCCACTGGAATGGATGCCCCAGCAGCAGGGCAGGTGTTGTGGTCTTGTTCACACTATGCCTACCCTTAGAGATAAGTGCCCTCCGTGGTTTAGGCACGTGGATTTGGTTGAGTGGACCGAAGGCCAGAGATCTGAACCTCTTGGACAGCATAAGGAGGTCCTTCTAATCGGGGCTTCTCACCTTCAGCTTCCCTCTCTCCCCCCACCCCACCGGCTCTTTGCTTCAGACAGAAAGGCTTGGCAGTTTCTGTGGAGCCATCAGGGACTCCTGCCTGGTCTCTGAAGTGCTCTGCCCTCAACCTTCCACTCATCCTGCGTGACAGTTTGTTGTCACTCCTTGTTCTTGCACAAGGAGCTCGTGCCGGAGCACATATCCCGGAAATGACATGCCTGCCAAGGGGTGAGCCTTGATGACCCCACCCCCACCCCCCAAATTGATGATTCAGTGTCATGGTGCACTGTTCCAACATTAAGGTTTGATGCCATTTGGACCTCTCCTGGGAAATCTTCCTAGGACCCTCCATTGTTTACTATGCTCATCCCAAAGCAGGCCTGGCCTAAAGTCCTCTGGTGTCACACAGCACTTAGAGAAGCCACATGGAGACTCCCACCGGCGCTGAGATGCTTACACCACCACTGAACCCAGAGACTTTCTGCCCACTGGTTTGGGATTGTCCTACACTTGGCTTCATTGCATGTGTTTTCTGCGTCTGAAGATTGGTATCAGACTTATGGCCTTGGACTGGATTGGGAGGTTCTCTTAATGCAGTTACCCTTTATTAAAAATTCCTATATACCCCCAAAAAAACCCATGTAAGCTAAACTTTCTAACACTATTCCACCTGGTTTCCAGTGACTCTGGTCTTAGGGACGTCGGTCACCAGGCCTTTCTCCTCAGCCACCTCTGGGTAGACTTGACCCACCAACCTTCCGGCAGTTAAGCACTTACCCACTTTAGCCATGTTTACCGTTATGTCTCTCTTGGATTAAGTAGCACACACTGATTTGGGGTGGCTACCTGTGGGAACCCTGGTGGTATACTGGTTATGCCATGGGCTAACTGCAAAGTCGGCAATTTGAAACCACCAGCTGCTCCGTCAACTCCTGTAGTCTCGGTAACTCACAGGGGTGGTTCTGTTCTGTCCCAAAAGGTCAACATGAGAATCAACTTGAAGAGTTTGAAGGAGAACCAAACACCCTCAGCACTGGTCTCACGGCAAAGAACATTCAGGGAAACCAAGAGCCATGCAGCCACATCTTATTCCCAACTCATCTCCCTCTTGCTCCAGAGGCCTTGATGGCCAATTGTAAGCTCTGATGCTACAACACAAGTGGAAGGGGTAGCCCCGCAGCACTCCACACACTTGACCAATCAAGCGGGACGAGGGGCTGCCGTTTTTATAATAGGTGTCTGGCACTCACCAAGGCGGTGTAGATTTCAATTGACAGGCAATATTTATGGCAAACATAACTTTTCTCTTCGCAGGTCTTGCATCCTGAATATGGAATGTATGTTTGGCCCTGTGCTGTGGTCCTGGCCCAGTACCTGTGGTTTCACAGGACATCTCTCCCAGGCAAAGCAGTGTTAGAGGTAAAAGTGTCCCATTCAATACCCTAGGTGACATTCAGGTTAGTCCCAAGACTCACATGACCGTGTCCTCCATTCTCAATGTGTTTACATGTAGGCATATGTATGTCCCAGGCTTTCTCACCCATTCACTTCAGTGCTGATGACTTCTGCCCCCAAAGTTATCAAATTAGCTTATGATTTCAGCTTATAGGTTCCTGGGGAGTAGCTGTCCCTTCAGCTATGTAGCTAGTGGCTTGTTCTTAAAAGGCTGACTGGTGGGGCTTCTTGATCCATAGACCCATCAGGCTCCAAGCTCAAAAAAGCCAATCCAGTCACCCGGATCATTTATACACATTCCTGGCAACCGGTATCCTGGAGCCAGCCCAAAAAAATCCTTGTGCTGTTAGTAGGGAATATGAAAGCCCAACCTGTATTTCCCCCGGGGCCAACCTTCTACAAAAGCCACCTCTTTATAATTCTACATATACCTCTGACACACCATACTTAACCTTTAGATTGGAGCTGGGGTGAGCCTGCCAGGAATCTTGGCGGCGAAATGCGGGGCTCAAGTGACACTGTCAGACAGCTCCTTCCTCCCGCATTGTCTCCAAGTCTGTCGGCAAAGCTGCCAAGTGAATAACCTGCCTCGGATCCCCGTGCTGGGGCTGACCTGGGGTCACGTGTCTCCTGACCTCCTAGCGCTGCCTCCACAAGATATCATCCTTGCGTCTGACGTGTTTTTTGAACCGGAAGGTATAAACATTCTGCTCTTTGGAAAGGTGTTGTCTGATGGCTGTTTTGAATAGATCCTTCTTAATAGTCCTGTCCCCATAGACTTTGAATCTATTCTAATGACGGTGTACTTTCTGATGGAGAAGAACCCAAGGCTCCAATTCTGGTCTACCTACCAGGTTAGAAGGTGAGCTACAAACATTTTCTCTGAAGCAGCACTGTTTTTAATGAATGCGAGGCAAATCAGTAACTTTTGAAATAAATCTGTTTTAGTGCAGACTGGTCCCTTGAAGCTTTGCTGTACAAGTGGGACATGAAGTGTGTCCATATTCCTCTGGAAACTTTTGATGCAGATGGGGGAGAGATAGCAGAATCTGACCTCCCGGGAAGACATACTGTGGAAATGCTGGTCATCTCCCTAGCAAAGGCCAAAGACTAATGCTTACAGCTGTGCGTGCTGTGTGACAACTCTCAAACACCAGCGTGGTAAAGGCAGGAGAAAGCAGCGGTTAATGGTTGGTTGCTTTTGTCATCATTCATGGATAAAGCGTTAAAGAAATTAAAATACCCAATTTGGAAAAAACCTCTGGGGCCATCCTTCATCATCGACAGGGGTGGGCGGGAGCAAGACACATTCTAAGAAAAACTTACACCAAGAAAACGTTTTAATTAAACTACAGAAACAATGGTTATAGTACAGAATGTTCATAAGTGAAAAGATACACCATGTTATAAGTACTTACAAAGTTACAAACCATTTGCTTCCTTAACATTTTTTTCCACATTTAAGTCAATACATGAAAGATGATTGGATTTGACCATTTTGGGGAGTGGGGCAAGGGAAAAAAATGTGCATTTATCATCAGCTAGATGTGCTCACTGTATGCTCCGTTATTTATATGCAAGGCCCGGGTGACTGGAAGTGCAGTTGTCAGGCATTATAATAAACTGGACAGCCATTTGTTTCTGCACGACAAGGCAGCTTTACACAGGAGCCACCAGGAGAAAACAGGAAACAGCCAAGCACTCTGCACTGCAACACGCCACCTTAACAGCTAACCAGCATTACTCAACTGCTACACAACTGCGCCTAGTGCACAAAAATACATAAGAGAAGAGATTAGAATGGTGTTTGGTAAACAATCATTCCAAAATATCAAGTCTTTTCACCTGAAAAGTCTTTACACAAATTTGGGTTCAGATTACCATTTAGGTCAGGGTAAATAGCATGTACAAATTACACCAACTTTGGTTGGTTGGTTGTTTTTTGTTTTTTAATTTTAAGGAATGAAGGTATTGTTGAGTCAATCTCTTGACAGCTTTAGGCTAATTCAGCACACGTTTCCTTAAAAGTCAGGAGCCACAATTATCAAATCTGTTTAATTTCAAACAAAAAGTCAAGTCAGCACTAGATAACAGAAATGAAATTTTACCTTAAATATCCAAGCCAATAATGAAATCTGAAGTCGTTCACCTCACTAAATTACAAGAAATTTGAATAACAGCAACAAAATGGCACATAAAATGAAGCCTGCCACCTGAGGCCAAGCTCAAAACAAATAAAAAGTTAGACAAATGTTACAAAATAACCTTTTCAATAGCCAGTTGCTTGTTCCAAGAACTCTTCTTCGATGGACTGAGTAGGTGTGGTCCTTTGTCCCCCAAGTCCTCCATTATGTTGCTTGCTGGTACATCTAGGTTTGAAAAGAGATCAGTTCAGCATGCCTTCCACCCTGGGGGGGGGCTCGCCACAATGCCCGTGGTTTGAAAGTCAGGCAAGAACTTCAGGCATTCACTCACTAAGGCTCTGGTGAAACAAGTGCATTAAGGTAAGGTTCCACCCGGCCACTGTCAGCATTTTACAGGCCCAATTAATTAGGACCATTTTCAATGGCTACCATCGGCATCTACAAGTTGGAGTTGGTGGATTCGCCAAAGTTTCATCATTATTTTTTTTTTTCCAAAAGATAGAGGGAGAAAAAGAAAAAGGGGGGGAAAGGGCTGTATTTCAAAACAAAAACACCTCGAAATCGGAAAAATTGGCTTATAGTGGGTGGCACGCGTTCTTGAGTTCGTAAAAGGATCTGCTTGGCAAGTGAGAGGAACTAGCGTTTGGTAAACACCTGAGCTACTCAGGGCCCTTTTCCTCGCCAAAAACAACAACAAAAAAAGGACATTAAACGGAGGTGCGAGTTAAAGACACACTATCCTCTCCCCACCCGGGGCAGTACCTGCCGAGCTCCTTTAAGCGTACCGTGCAGTGCCGTACTGCAGTGCCTTTGCCACATCCTCTAGCCTCGCCACGTCCCCGCCGGGGCACCAGTTGGACTGAGCGCTCTCGCTCCGAGGATAGTGCATCTTTAACGTTCAAAGACAAACCTGCTCCAACACACGCCCACAGAAACTGGTCCCTGGAGGATCAGCCCCATCAGTTAAAGTCTGCAATACTGGCCCACACTCTGTTAGCAAACAGGAGACCGCAGCTTTAAAGGGGAGAATGCAGACGTTGGGTAAGAACAGCGAGAAAGAGTCAGTGTCATTCACAGGTCTCACAACAGTTCGCGACGCCGCCACGACCGTCCTCGCCGCCGCCTGCCTGCCTGCGCGGCAGAGCCCGCTGCGGGGCCCCCTCCGGCCCGCCCCGCCCCCCCCCCCGGCCCCAGGCGCGCTGCGCCGCGTGCCGGCCGCCATTACCATTGTTCTACGAGGACACGGCTCCCTCCTCTTCCGGGGACTTGGGGGGGCTCTTGGAGCGCGAGCGGGACTTGGACTCCCTCTTGGACACGGGCGGCGGGCTCCGGGAGCGCGAGCGGGAGCGGGAGCGCGAGCGGGAGCGCGACGCCGACGACGACTTGGACTTGGACCTCCGGGCCGACCGGGACTTGGACGTGGAGCGCGAGCGGGAGCGCGTGCGGGAGCGCGACTTGGAGCGGCTGTAGCGGGAGCGGCTCCGCGAGCGGGAGCGCGAGCGGCTGCGGGAGCGCGAGCGGCGGCGGCGCCGGGGGCTGCGGGCGGGGCGGGGGCCAGGCCGGGCGGCGTCAGGGCGGGCGCCGCCATGACAGGGCGGGCGGCGCGCGACGCCATTTCCCCGAGGCCCCCGGCGGGCCCGCCCTTCCGCCCCGACCACGCGGCCGCCCGCCCGCCCGCCCCCCCCCCCCCGCACCCCGCTCACCTGCGGCTCCGCCGGCCGTAGCCGCCGCCGCCGTACCTGCGCGGGGGCGGCCCGCGGCGGCTGTGGTGCGAGTCGGGCGGGCGGCCGTAGCGCGCCATCTGCACGCGCAGCTCGCGGCCGTCCAGCACGGCGCCGTCCATGGCGTCCATGGCGTCCTCGGCGTCGCGCTTGTCGTGGAAGCGCACGAAGGCGAAGCCGCGGGACTCCTTGGTGTAGCGGTCCCGCGGGATGTAGACGTCGCCGACGCGGCCGTACTTCTCGAAGACGCGGCGCAGCGTGTCGGGCGAGGTGCGGTAGGTCAGGTTGTCCACCTTGAGCGAGGTCATGCCCTCCACGTCGGGGGGCGGGCGGCCGTAGCTCATGGCTCCGGAGGCTGGGCCCGCGGGCGGCGCGGCGGGGACGGGCGCTCTGGGCGGGCCGCGCGCTTCGGCCGCGGCGGCGGGGCCTCCTGGCGGGCGCTAGGCTCGAAGCGGCGCCGCGGCGGCGTCAGGCGGTGGCCGCGTGGGGACGCTCGGAGGAGGCTGGCGGCACGACGCGGAGGAGAGCCCGCACCGACGCC
Organism: Nesogale talazaci; assembly: GCA_004026705.1. NCBI lineage: Eukaryota > Metazoa > Chordata > Mammalia > Afrosoricida > Tenrecidae > Nesogale > Nesogale talazaci. The sequence continues at coordinate 20,202 of PVJH01030374.1, forward strand.
ACCTGAGAGACAACTGGGCGGGCTGCGCGACCAGCGTCCGTTTATAGCGCGGCTCACAAAATGGCGCCCGCGCCACCCGGAAATGAATCCGCTGATTGGCTCGCGGCGCCCGGCTCCGTAACGACGCCGCCGCGCGCCCGGTCCCCCTCCCGGCGCGCCTGCGCAGAGCACGGCGCGCGGCCCGGAAAGCGCGCAGTCACTGTTGGCGGGAGGTGGGAGCGGACGCGACCGGCGGTTGGAAAGCCCGCGAAACGCTTTTTCCGCTGGCGAGGCGGCTGCGGGAGTGCTCGGGTGGGCGGAAGAGGCGGTGCTCCCATGGTGGCCCCGCCCCCTTCCCTGTGCCAATATCCGAAGTCCACGCCGCTTTCCTGCTTGGCCATCAGCCCTTCCTCTGTCAGGAGTGTTGCTCGTCCGCGTCACCCCCTCCCCGCCCCCCCCCCCCCCCCCCCCCCCCCCATTGGCTTCCCTGTCGCTCGCAGCCTTCTCAGACCCCGCTACATCCGGGTCCTTCCCCCGCCCAAATTCCGGATTCCTCCTCTCTGACTCCCCTCTGCTGGCCCCTTGCTGGGGCCGCAGGCTTGGTTCCGCGCCGCACCTCCGGGGGCGCCGACGCCATCACCGCGCGCGCGCGCCGGTCGGACCCCGACCCTCCGGGACTACATTTCCCAGCGGGCCGAGCGGCCGCCGTCAGGTGACCGATCGCCTGACACGCCTGACTCAGGGCCCAGCGGGCGGGGCCGCGCTGGCCGCTGCGAGCTCCGCGGGCCCCTCCGTCTGGAGCGGCGACATTCTTGGGCGCGTCTCCGGCTGCGGGCTCCTGTGTCCTCGGGTCTCCGCCTCGGAGCGCCCTGGCCCTGGCCGGGGGACCCCGTCAGCCCGAGCCCGCCATCCCGCGCCGAGAAGGGCAGTGGGCAGCCTGGCCGCCGGCCTCCCGGGTCTGCGCGCTCGCTCGCCGCACCGCCTCGCTGCTTCCCAGACGGTCGGGGGGCTCGCCCCGGGGAGAGCGGACTGCCCGCGCCGCCGACCTCCAGCCGCCATGTCCCCGGAATCCAAGAAGCTTTTCAACATCGTCATCTTAGGAGTCGCCTTCATGTTCATGTTCACCGCCTTTCAAACTTGCGGGAACGTGGCGGTGAGTCGAGACCCGCCCCGCGCTCCAGAACGGACACCGCGCTGCAGCTCGTGACCCGACTGCCCCCTTGGGTCTCCCCGTTTGTTGCTAACCCTGAGCCCGGCGTTCAGGCGTCAGACCTGCCCTCCGAGTGCCCCACCATCCCGCGGCACCGTTCGCCTGGCTGTTTCGTTTCTGCGTTGAGCTCAACAGCAGTGTTGGGGTGGCTCGGGAGCTCAAGCCCGGTTCCTGTTGTTCCGCTGGGCTCCCATCTCTGCCCACTGCCTCCAGCCTGAGGCCCCCGCCCCCACTCCGCTCCCCCCTCCACCTTTCAGCACGCTTAAGCCACTGGGGGGGCTTCATTGCCCCCCCCCCCGTGAATTTTGACACTTCTCTGTCTTTGAGCAAACGTGTTTCAGTAGGCATCAAAGTTGTCGCTGATGAATTCTGTCTTCCCCACAGCAAACTGTCATCAGAAGCTTGAACAGCACGGATTTCCACGGCAGTGGATACACCAGGTATTGTGCTTTACGCTCGTTTGACTTCAATACCGCTGTGATGCAGTCCCCTCAGAGCTGCTGGCAGGGACAGGGGTGGGCTGCGTTGATGACTGACGGGGTAGTGATGGGTTTTTTTTCCTGGTCTTGGAGGCCTTTTCTCTTGGAGCAGAACGTGCTAGATGAAAGGTGATGAGCTGTAGGGTTCTTGTGGATGTAAGTTGAAAAGCCCTGGCATCACAGCTCCGATGCTATCTGATCCATGGCCCGTCACTTTGGAGCACTCAGTAACCCTGCTCCGGTCACTTGAGCAAAGGACTTGCCACAGGGTGGCATTTAATAAGCACCAGAGCATCGCCCTGATCGCTGCTTTTCCGGTCCAAATCTGAGGTGGTTTTATATGATCCCGAATCTCTCAGAGTTCCTGTTTTTGTATTTCCGTACCGACTCAAACGCTGTCCAGGAGCGCTTTCAGATCTTGTTGGGTGTCCACTTCCTCAGGTTAGTCAGCGGAGGTTGGAAATGAAGTGCCAAGGAATGAAGCACGGGACACAAGGGGGCCTTCACAAAGCTCTCGGAAAAATTGACGTGAAGGACCACGGAATTTTCCCACGAACTCTGCTTCTGCTACGCCTTTGCGCTTATGTACACCGCACAAGTTCCTCGCTTCCCTTCTGGTTGGACAGTGAACTGCTGCCACCAGTCCGTCCCCCCGAGGCCCTTCCTTGGTACCAAGTGGTTATCCAGAGCCTGACCCTGCGAGGGAGGTCTGGGAACAGAGTCAGAGCACCTCTGGCAATGCCTTGATTCACTCACAGCGGCCTGACAGAAACTGAGAGCTGCCCTCAGGTCCACGCCGACTCCAGCAGCCCTGTAGGATGGGGTAGAAGTGCCCCCTTGGGTTCCCAAGGCTGGAACTGCCTACAAGAGCAGAAACCCCATTGTCCTCCCAGCACCCCCGTAGGATACAGTCCAACTGCCCACCTCGTGTTCCCCCCAGAGCAGCTGCTGCCTGGATACTGACCCTTCCTTGACTCTCGGCCACTGTGGTCAGGTGCCGTGGACTCCCTGCACCTACCTGCTTGGCAAAGGGAACGCAGCCAGCCCTGCAGCACCCACCCCTGTTCTGTGCAGCCCTGTGGCACGCCGTCTCCTCAAGGGCCTCCCTTCTTCTCACTGCCCCTCTGCCTTTCCAAACCTGATGCCCTCCAAGGACCAGAGTGTGCGGCATCAAGGCTCTGCACCCTCACCTCAAAGAAGCAGTCTGGCTGTACTGTCTCCCAGACAGGCTGTGGTGCGTGCTGCTGATCTCAGAGGGAAAAGATGGTGTGGTGTCATTTGTTTAAAGTTACAAAGGACAAGTGACGCTATTGTGACTGTGTATAGCGCTTTGCTTGCGTGTGCAAGGAGCCCTGGTGTCTCTTAGGTAAGCGTTAGAGTGCTAATTACAAGCTTTGGCGATTCAAGCCCGCCAGCCTCTCCCCGGGGAGAAAGACGACGCTGTCTGCTCCCGGAAACGTGTAGCCATGGGAAGCCACTGTAGGGACCCTACAAGTTAAGATCAACTTGAGGGCAGTGGGGGTTGGGGTTGGGGTGGCGTTCCTGTATAAGTCTAAGGACCGATGATGGAGAAAAATTCCTAAAAGCCAGAGCACCATCTGCGAGAGACTTACTTTGCTTTTTAATTTTTTTATTTTGCCGTTCCAATGCAGTGAATCTTGGTGAGCGCGGGACCGCCACGTTTCCCCTCAAAGGGTTGATGGTTTCGAACCACTTACCTTTTTGCTCAGTAGCTGAGTGTTAACCTCTCTGCCCCCAGGGCTCCTTTTATAAACAATTAAAATTGGAAAAAAAAAAAAAAACAGACTTCATGCCACCGAGTCCATTCCACCTCACAGGGACAGGGCAGAGCGGGCCCTGTGGGCTCCCGGGAGCTCCTGGTGTCTGCACTGCTGCCCTTTGAGTTCGCAGCCCGGCACGTCACCACTGTGCCACCGAGTCTGCGGGGTCCTTGAGACAGGCGTCGCCCCGTTTGCTTTAAAACAGGTCCTCCGGCTGCCTCCCGCTAGGAAATGTTCCGGTGAGCAGATCCGGTTGAGTTCAATACATTCTGGTCTAGCCAGTTTCTGACTGGGGCTTGTTATTTACAGTCGACATGTCTTCCAGCTGCCAGGCGTTAGAGACCAGCTTTGCAGAGCGGATTGGCAGAGCAGAGGCTCTGGAGTCAGGTGGCCAGAGTCGGAATCCCAGCCCCACCGCTGGCCCCGGCTGGACCCGCAGCCACGTGACTTAAGTCTTCCGTGTCGGGTTTCTTCCCTGTACAGAGAGACTGGTAGGAAGAGCTCCTTCATAAGGCGGTCAGGGCTGAACCAAGAAATCCGTGTACATTCCCTGCCATCAAGTTAATTCCGTCTCACAGTGAGCCTACAGCATAGGATGGAACAGCTCCTACGGGTGCCTGCGACTGTAATTCCTTATTTATTTGTAAGGGGGGCGGGGGGCATCCCTGCCTCTGGTGGTTGTGGGCACCACCCAGCGCTGCTCCTGAGAGCCGCTGCTGGATTTGAACTGCCAAGCCCACGGGCCGCAGCCCCGCACTCACCCACTGCGCCACTGGGGCTCAGCCCTGTAATTCTTTATTTTTCACATTTCCATTGTATTACATAATTTAGTAGTTCAGCCATTCAAGCATATCAAGAATTGTACAACTACCGCAATCAGTTGCTTTCCACAATCAATTCCTTACTGTGGTTGTATACTCACAAGCAGTTCTAGCGCTCTCTCCCCCTCCCACCTTCATTGCTCACTCCCAGAATCCCCTCGCTCTCCCCATCTCCCACCCCTAGGTCCCTATAAACCTTTGCTTTAGTAATTATCTCTACGCATTCACTCGTTCAGTGTTTCACAAACTGGGACACCCAATAGAAACAAAAAATGAAGTAAGGATAAAACAATAATATAAAAGTGAAAATAGGGCTGAGCCCCGATGGTGTAGTGGTTGTGCGGAGAACTGCGGCCCACTGGGACGGAGGTTCAAATCCAGCAGTTGGGCTGGGCCTCCTACTGCCACCACCAGAGGGC
>PVJH01030375.1:0-24914 GCA_004026705.1 Nesogale talazaci
GGTGCAGTATAGCACTGTTGAAACACACAATATTCTGGTTCCTTGAGGTTTCCTCACCCACAATTATCATGATCCCAGGACTGCCTTTCAGTTCTAGCTCGATTGGAACATGCACCACAGGTACAGATAAGTGCTCATGACACACACAATCCAGATCAGATAATCCCTCAAGAACAGAAGTGGTAGTAGAGATACCAGGGGAGTAGGGAAGAAGAGTGAGAAAGGGGGAACTGATTGCAAGGATTGAAACATGGCCACCATCAAGGGATGAGCAATAGAAACCATGAGGGAAGGGAGACAGTGGTTGCTATAAAATATGAAAATAATAATAAATTATCAAGGGGTCATGAGGGTAGGAGAAGGGGAGGGTTAAAAATGTAAAGGGAGGAGCTAAAAATATAAAATTATTAGAAAAAAATATGTCCTTGTCATAAGCAATGCTTTCTTATATATAACAAAAGGAACTAAAAATAAGTGATGAATTAAAATTCATCAATATTTAAAATGTTTGTATTTGAAAAGACACCAACAGGAAAGTGAAACTGACAGAGCACAAGAATTCTCTCAACTAAACAATAAGAAGACATGATAATCCAATTTTTAAGATGGACAAAGGATTTTGAATAGACACTCTCTGAAGAAGAGTGGCCAAAGTGGCCAAATAGCACATGAAAAGCTCCTGAACATGAATTGCTATTGGGAAAATGCAACCCAAAACCACAATTAGACACTATTTTGAATCCTGAAATCCAGAATGGTTCAAATAGTAGCAACTGTTGGCAAGGATTTGAGTGCAATTCTCATAGTTCATTACTCTCAAGACTATAAAGTGGTACAACCACTTCGAAAAACTATTTGGAACTTTCTCCAAACTTAGACACAAAGTTACTGTGTTAGGCAAGTTTCCCTAGAGGAACCAAAACCAGGACACTTATGATTTTCTATATAGATATAAATATTTATTTATCGAGAAGGGATCTGACAGCTAATTAGTCCACACAGCAGTACAGAGGGCTTATCTCAACTTTCATGGAACAGTTCATATACTGAAGGTCCTTCAACACATCTGGCTACTGACCCAAGATCAAGAAAACAGATTGGAATCTGCCCTCAGGCAAGACAAGCAGGGTCAGGCAGCAGAAGGAAAATGAGGCAGCAGTCAGAAGTTGAGAAGAGCAAAGCAGGCCTTATGGAGCCTCAAACTCTAGTGATGTATACAGGGCAATTACACGTTGGCTTGGCCCACAGGTTAGTGCAGTCCATGGTTGAGTCAATGGACTAGCTTGAGCAATAGCATGCCGGTCCAGAGGTCAGCCTTAGAAAGCATTTACCTCAGTCACCCTCCAATCAAACGATCCAATTAAACTCTGCCCACATGTTCCTATGGAGGCCTACTTAGCACAATAAATCTATCACGGTTACCATATAAACCAGCATTAGGTATATATACCCCAAAGAACTGAAAACATGTCCACCAAAAACTTGTAGCCAAAGTTAGGTACAAGAAGTAAAATTGTGTTATTGTTGTTAGGGCCCATGGTTCTGACTCATAGCGACCCTATTCACTAACAGAACTCAACAAGGCGGATCCTTTGCCACTCTCAGAAATGTCCCCATCCTTGTGCCCATTGTTGGAATCACAGTATCCCTCCATCTCCTTGATGGCCATCTTCTTTTTCACTGCCCCGCTACTTTACCAAAAATGATGTTCTTCTCCATGGCCCACTCTTTCCTGACAACATTTCCAAAGTATATACTAGGAAGTCTCGCCATCTTTGCCTCTAAGGAGCACACTGGCTATACTTCTTCCAAAACAGGTTGCTTTGTTCTTTTCGCAGCATGTCATAGATTGTTAATAAGCCTTCTTCCGATCTTGATGCCACATTCTTCTTCCTAGAAGTTAGCTTCTCTCGACATTTCCTTACAGAAGCGTCCTTCGGAGGAGACAAGCCACTCAGCGTACAGTGTAGCCATGATGAAATATGCAAATTTCCTCTCGTTCTTAAATGCTTCCTCCTTGCCACTATCATGATCTCAATTCTACTGTACAAATCCAGTTAGACCATTAACTGCATATAAATATTTATTACCTAGTTGCCATCATTAGTCTCAAAACAACTAGGAACTGGAAAAGGGAATCCAGGACAGATAATCCCTTTAGGACCAGGGGTCAAGGTGGCGATACTGGGAGGGTGGAGGGAAGGTGGAGTACAAAGGGGGAACCAATTATAAGGATTTACATATGACCTCCTCCCTGGGGTATGGACAACAGGGAAGTGGGTGAAGGGAGACATCGGGCAGAGTACGATATGACAAAATAATAATTCATAAATTATCAAGGGCTTATGAGGGAAGGGGGAGCAGGGAGAGAGGGGGAAATGAGGAACTAATACCAGGGGCTTAAAAAGAAAGAAAATGTTTTGAGAATGATGATGGCAACAAATGTACAAATGTGCTGTGCATACAATGGATGCATGTATGAATTGTGGTAAGAGTTGGATGAGCCCCCAATAAAATGATTTTAAAAATTATTCAGCTTCTCTGATTTGCTCAGCATATAAATTGAGTAAGTATGGTGAGAGGATACAACCCCATTGCACACTTTCCCTGATTTGAAACCTCCCTTGTTCTTCACCACAACGGCCTCTTGATCTGTGTACAAATTCTGTATAAGCACAATGAACTGTTTTGGAATTTCCATTCTCCTCAGAATTATATGTAGTTTCTTATGATCCAAACAAACAAATGCCTTAGCATAGTCAATAAACCACAAGTAAACATGTTTCTGGTATTCTCTGTTATAGACAAAATCCTTCTGATATCAGCAATGAGACTGCTTGTTCTACGCCCTCTTCTGAACCCAGCCTGAACATTTGGCAACTCCTCCCTGTCAATGTACTGCTGCAAATATTGTTGAATGATCTTCAACAAAATTGTACTTACATGTGATATTAATGATATTGTTCTATACTTTGAGTATTCTGTTAGACCACCTTTCTTTGGAATGTATGCAAATATGGATTTCTGCCAGTCAGGTGGCCAAGCAGCTGCCTGCCAAATTTCCTGGCATAGATGATTGCATGTTTCCACTGCTTCACCAGCTTGCTGAAACATTTCTATTGGTGTTCCATCAATTCCTGGAATATCTTTTTGGCTAATGGATTCAGTGCAACTTGAACTTCTTCCTTCAGTGCAGTCGGTTCTTGTTCATGTACTACTTCCTGAAATAGTGGAATGTTGAATAGTTCTTTTGGGTACAATGATTTTTGTGTATTCTTTCAATCTCCTTTTGATTCTTCCTATGCCATTCAATATTTTACCCATAGAATCTGTCAATATTGATACTTGAGAATTGAATTTTTTCAATTTTAAGATATGGTGACTTTGTTAGTCTGGGTAAACTAGAGAAATTCATAGACATGCATATGGATATAAGAGTATGGTTTATATACAAGAGGAATGGGACATTGAGAAAGCATTCCAACCCAGTCCAGTTCAAAGTCATAAGTCCGATATTAGCCCATATGCCCGATATCAGTCTATAACGTCTCCTTCTGACTCACAAAGTCACAGGCCAGTGGGTGCAGAGTCCCGGTGCTGGCAGGGGGCTCCCCATGGCTCCTCGCTTCCAGGGCTCAGGGTCCATCAACAGCATCCAGTGGTGGTAAAGGCAACTCAGCGCTGGCAGGGCTCTCCACGTGTCTTCTCTAGCTTCAGAGGTCTGGTTCCATCAGGGTAAGGCCGTGTGGCTTCTCCTCCGGCTCCTCCAGCTTCTCAGACGCTGCCATCTTGTCTTGTCCATAATTCATCATCTCTGAGACTAACTCCCAACAACTGGGGAGATGGCTTCTTATCTCCACCAGGGAAATACCGTGAGATTTCCCAGAAGTGTCAGGAGAAAGTCATGCCCACACAGAGGCCTCATTGGCTACTCGATGGTTATCTCCAGATTAACAGGCTAGACTCCACCTCTATATCTCAATCATGAAATTAACATAAGTACATGACCGCCATAGTGACCAAGTTCTCCCTTTTTGGTTTTTGAACTCTAGATTTTTGCACATTTCACAGTAATAATTTGCTTTGTCTCCTCAAGCTTCCCTTTGAGATGTTCTATTTAATTCTTTGACTCAATCATTTTTACCATTTGCTTTCTCTAGTCTAAGATTAAGAGCAAGTTTCAGAGTCTCTTCTGACAGCCACTTTGATCTTTGCTTTTTCCCTTCATTTAAAAAAATCACTTTATTGGGGGCTCATACATCTCTTATCACGAACAATACATACTTAAATTGTACGTAGACCACATTTGCACATTTGTTACCACCATCATGCTCAAAACATCCTCCTTCTACTTAGGCCACCGATATCTGCTCCCTATATTTCCCCAACCGTCCCCTCCCCCTCCCCCATGAACCCTTAATAATTTATAAATTGTCATTATTTTGTCATATCGTACACTGTCTGATGTATCCCTTCACCCACTTCCCTGTTGCTTGTACCCCAGGGAGGAGGTAATATGTAGATCCCTGCAATTGGTTCCTCCTTTCTACTCTACCTTCCCTCCACTCTACCAATATCACCAGTCTCACCTTTATTTTTAATGACCTTTTGTTTTCTTCATGAATGAAGTTCTTGGTATCATCCCACAGCTCATCAGGTCTTTTGACATTAGTTTTAAATACATCAAATTTGTTCCTAAATATTCTTGTAATTAAGGTAGGAGAGACTCAAAGGCCATATTTCAGTTCTTATGGACTTGCTTTTAATTTTCTTCAACTTTGTCCTGAACTTACATATGAGCGATTTGTTAGTGTGTTCCACATCAGTCCCAGACCTGGTTTTAGCTACTGGTATTGGGTCTATGCATCATCTCTTCCTACAGAGGCACTCACCATTATTTCCGTGTATTCCATCTGGAGAAGTCCATGTGTAGAGTCACTTTTTGTGTTGTTGTAAAAAGGTATTTGCTATGAACAAGTTGTTGGTTTTACAAAATTTTATCATGTAATCTCCAGCTTCCTTTATGTCATCAAATCACAATGTCATCAAATCACAATTCCAATCCTAGGTATAGCTTCATATACTACCTGTTTGATCTGCTCTTCTGAACTATGCTAAAGCTAACGTTTATTACTGAGTAAGGAAATAGCTATAATATTATGATCCTATTTCTTTGCCAACTTGGAAATTCCCCAAGAAAAGCTGAGGGACAAGTATCTACGAGGACCAAATACCTTCTGAAGAAGCAAATCCGTCTTCTTTATGGAAGACAACTCTTCAATTTCCTCAATCCCTTCAATCCATCTTCTCTTGTTTCTGCTCCCTGTCACTACTGATAGAGCCACTTCTAGGCCTACCACTCTGACACTTGGTCCCTTCTCAGTCTCACCCTCTCTTCAATGTGGTAGCCCTGGATTACAGCTTATTTGGAGATTCCATCTTTCCCCCCCCTCTCTCCCTCTCCTTTCTCTTTTCTAACTTCTGTTTCTCTTCCTGTCTCCTTTTGTCTCAAAAACCTCTGTAGGCCTTTTCCTTGGCAAGATGGAGTACAACTTGACTATTCGCATTATGACTTTTCTCATTCAGAATCTAGTCTTTCTGCTGCTGGAGTTTCTCTTTGTAAAAGAGATATCTGATGAAAAAGGATTATGTTAAGAGAAATTATGTCTTCTTAGTGATGTCAACATGGTGGACTTTGCCATGGATATACATAAAAACCTTTAGTCTGATGACATTCTGCATGATTTGCCAAAAAAAAAAACAAAAACAAAAACATAGTTGCTGTGCCACTAAAAAACTACAGGCAAAAACAAGTAATTGTGAAGATGTCTGAAGATCAGAAACTACAAGACAAATGCAGTCAACCAAGAAATTGTTGGAGGTTATTTCAGTACCTGGTTAGCATGGCTTTAGGCACAAGAATGTTTAGCCACTCATAGTTTTCAGATATGAAAATCTTCAACATAAATGTTGGAATTACTCGAGAGCAGCAGAATATTTTTACTTCAGCGCACTGGTTTCAGCAATGAATAGGAAGAGTTTTAATTCCCTATGGGAAAACTGCCCTCTAAAATCTTAATGCAGAATTGGGATGCAGCCATAGAAGACCTTACCATGCTGAAAGAGACCATGTGGTAACTCTTTGAGTTCTCCATGTCTGTATCTTCAGTGGTTTATATGGCTCATACATTGGCCTCCCTGTGCTTTCTTCAACCACCCCAAAGGCCAAAATAACATTACTTATCTCGTTCTTTACCATCCACATGTCTTAATGCAATTCAGACGATATATCCACAAATTTACTCTGTGCTCTTTGACAACAGAAGTCATAACAAGCAAAGACATTCAAAAAGATCTAATCAAAATTACTCAACAGGAATCTTATACATACAAGGACCTTATTACAGAGTTTGTTGAATGCTTGAATGTAAACTTTGGCCTTGATGAGGCACAGAAAAAGCTGGGTGAATGTGAATCAGAGATTATGAACGACTTCTTCACGGTGGCTTGTCTTGAAGATTTCATTTATAATTTCCACCTTTTCTTATTTGAGCCTTTTTACCAAATTCATAATTGTATTGGCATTAACATGCTGGCAAATAAATTGAAGATGACTCCAGAAGAAACTAAAGGTGGACTGTGAATTTAATTAGAAATGCAAGACTGGATGCCAAAATTGATTCTAAACTAGGTCATGTGCTCATGAGTAGCAATGCAGTCTCACCCTACCAGCAAGTGATTGAAAATACCAAAGGCCTTAATTTAGAAACTCGACCATGAAAACTGAAAAGAAACTTAGTCAGAAACTTAGATCAGAGTATCCTAACAGCGCAACTCAGAACTCTGGCTTCTACTGAAACATTCAACAAACTCTAGGTCCTTGTATGTATAGGATTCCTGCTGAGTAACCTTGGCTAGGTTTTTTTAATATCTTAAACCCTGGTCCATTTTGCCATTGTACTCGGCAGAAAGAATCATTTCAGAAGCAGGCAAAGGAATCCTGGACCATCAAGATGAAGAGCCAGTAGCAGAGGGCAGCAACATCTCTGCCTAAAGTTGTTGAGGCAACAGAGGCTGCAGCACTGAGACCATGAGACAGTGTGACAGGTTTACCAGCTCTTGGAACAAGTACAGCTGGATGACTTTGGGGAGGAGGCTGGCTTGCGTGTTGGACTGCCAACAAAAAAGTCAGTAATTCGGGAGAAGAGGAGGAGGGGGAAAGGAGATGGTGTTGATCGGCCCAGGGATAGGGGTACAACAAGTGATTCAAAATCAGTGACAAGGTGGGTGTGAGAGGTTCGATAGGGATTGATCAAGAATAATGTAACAGAGAAAATACTGAAACCTCAGTGGATGCTGGACATGATAGTGGGAGAGGCAGAAAGTAAAAGGAAATAGAGGAAAGAACAGGGGGATAAAGGGCATCTATAGAGGTTTAGGTGCATATATTTATATATGACAATGGGGAAATAGATCAACTTGCATATACTTATAAGGTGAGTATTAGGACAGCAAATGGGCATTGGACCTCCACTCAAGTACTTCCTCAGTGCAAGAACATTTTGTTCTATTAAATTGGCATTCCATGATGCTCACCTTCCCAACATGATCAGTGAAGACAAATGTGTGTATAAACAAAGGTGGTGAAGAAGCTGATGGTGCCCAACTATCAAAGGATGTAGCATCTGGGGTCTTAAAGGCTTGAAAGTAAACAAGCAGCCATCTAGCTCAGAAGCAACAAAGGCTACATGGAAGAAGCACACCAGCTTGTGGGAACCCGAGGTGTCAAAGGGATCAGTTATCAGGCTTCAAGAACTAAAAGTGATAACATAGTGCGCTCACATCCCTGATATGATCACTGACAACAAATGTGTGCATAAGCAAATGTGGTGAAGAAAGCTGATGGTGCCCAGCTATCAAAAGATGTAGTGTCTGGGGTCTTAAAAGTTTGAAGATGTTAAAGGGACCCAGTGTCAGGCATCAAAGAACTAAGATTATATCACTATAAATGAGGGGGAGTACAGATTGGGGACCCAAACCCCATCAATAGGTAAAGTGACATCCTCTTACAGAGGGGTTGCAGGAAGGAGATGAGCTAGTTAGGGTGCAGTATAGTAACAATGAAATATGCAGCTTTCCTCTAGTTCTCAAATGCTTCCTCCCACCCACTATCATGATCCCAATTCTACCAGACAAATCCAACTAGACCGGGATGTACACTGGAGTCAGAAACATGGCGAATTTTGGATAGATGATCCCTTAGGACTAGTGGTGGGAATGGAGATACTGAGACGGTGGAGGGATGGTGGAGTAGAAAGAGGGAACCAATTTCAGGGATCTATATATAACTTCCTCTTTGGGGTACAGACAACAGGGAAGTGAGTAACAGTGTACGATATGAAAAAGTAATAACAATTTGTAAATTATTAAGGGTTCATGGGGGAGGGGGAGGGGAAATATGGGGAGCTGGCACTGGGAGCCTAAGTGGAGGGGGGATGTTTTGAGAGAGATGATGGCAACAAGTGTGCAAATGTGGCCTGCATACAATTGATGTATGTATGGATCATGATGGGAGTTGTATGAGCCCCTAATAGAATGATTTATAAAAAAAAAAAGTAAGGGGAAAGAGGAGCTTATATCAAGGGTTGAAGTAGAAAATATTTGGAAATGAAGATGCCAACATGTGTACAAATACTCTACATACTAATGATGTATTGAATGTTATAAGAGCTGTAAGAGCACCCAATAAAATCATTGAAAAAACAAAACAAAAAAAGTCAGTAATTCGAAACCACCAACTGCTCCATGGGAGAAAGGGATGCTTTCTACTCCCTCAAGAGTTCTAGTCTCTGAAACCCCAAAGGGTAGTTTTTCCCTGGCCTACAAAGTCACTGTGAATCAGAATCAACTGGATAGCAGTGAACTTGGGCTTTGTTTTTGGGGGTGGGGGGTTAGGGGCTTGGGCTTTGTTTTTGAGAGGCACTTTGTAACATCTGCCTGAGCAGGGCAGAGGCCAGGTGTGTCTGAGAGGCTAAGGACCAGAGCCAGCCAGCACAACTGAGAAGTGATGCTGTTTACAAATGGACTGTACCCTGACTAATTTCTGATCTTAACTGGTTTTCCTAATAAAACCCCATAATGATAGGTACTTTTTGTGAGTTCTCTGTGGCCATTTCCAGGGACGATGGAGCCCGGTCGAGAAGAAGAGTGCTTGAGAGATGAATGCTTAATGTTCGACTATGATAAAAGAAGTTCAAGGACGGAGGCATGTGTGACCTCGATCCTGTGAGGATAGAGCTGGTAGAAAGTTGGATTCTTCTCCTGCCTGGGGAAACTAAAGGAGATTAGATATGCTCCCCATATCATTTTCTTAGTAACACACACTTTCTTGGGTGTTTTTTAAAAATTATGATTTATAGCTGCAATGACAGATTATAGCACTGAACCAATCCTAGATATGTTAAAGGATGAGCTATCTTAGGGGAATCAATCTTAGGGTCAACCCAGAAAGGGAAAATTGTGTTGGAAAAAGAGCAAATATTCCCATGATCATTGATCACTCAGAAAGTAATTCAGGAGTGGAATAGGCAAAAACAAAAGTATTAAATCCAGGGTGTAGAGTGTAAAGGAGGGGAATCAATTTCAATAGATATCTTACACTTCCTGAGGATCCATTACTAAAATGGAGAGTAACCAATTTGATAAACTTGTCTTCCATTTTGAATGCCACGAAATGGAAAGATAAGCTTATGGTGATGCAAGATGCACCATTTGAGATGAAACAATCACAAGGGATGATACAAGATCAAGTTCCACAGCCGGTTAATCCAGAGGAAACTGCCAAGTTGGTGAACTAGATAAAATTTGAAATAATATTTGTTTGCCCTGGGAAGAGAAATTGATTCTTTCCCCCATTTAAATGCCTAAGGAAACACACTAGAGCAGTGGTTCTCAACCTTCCTAATGCCGAGGTCCTTTAATACAGTTCCTCATATTGGGGTGATCACAAACATAAAATTATTTTTATTGCTACTTCATAACTCTTAATTTTGCTACTGTTATAAATCATGATGCAAATATCTGATATGCAGGATGTATCTTCATTGTTGCCATGAACATAGCATTACAATGAGCATTGTTTATTGAACATAGTGAAAGCATAGTGATTAATCACAAAATATGCATTTATATATCATTAAATATTTCTCTTTTAAAAATCATTTTATTGGGGGTTCATTTAACTCATTACAATCAATACATACATCCATTGTATGCAAAGCACCTTTGTACATTTGTTGCCATCATCATTCTCAAAACATTTTCTTTCTACTTAAGTCCTTGGTAATAGTTTCTCATTTTTCTCCTCTCTCCCCACTCCCTCCCCCCTCATGAACCCTTGATAATTTATAAATTATTATTATTTTGTCATATAGTACACTGTCTGATGTCCCCCTTCACCCATTTCCTTACTGTCCATACCCCAGAAGGAGGGTATATGTAGATCTTTATAATCGGCTTCCCCTTTCTACTTCAAAATATTTATTCCTAATTACAAATAGATGCAATTCTGTCTTATAGCGTGGTGTAGCATGCTTAGAAGTCTTCACGCCAGATATGCATATGTGGGCATACCTGCACATGGGCGATCCCATCTAGGGACAGGTAGAGGAGATATGTTTCAGTTCCTAAGACTATCAGAAATATGTCTTTTCTGATTGTCTTGGGCTACCCCTGTGAAAGGTCTTTCGACCCCGATAGGGGTCACGACCCACAGGTTGAAAAGCCCTGCTCTAGAGGGAACAGCTTCGAGAATGTACTGTTAAGGAAGGAATCTGGAGTGGTTTCCTGGTGATCAGGATAGTCATCCAGTGAGTATATAGAACTTACAGATCATGGCAGATAAGATATGGCACCCCATGTAACATTGCTACTCTGAAATAAAACAACTACCTCAGAAACCATGTGAGTTCTCCTGATATAACTTTCTTTTGTAGATCTTACAGATGCAAGAAACATAAGGATAGTTCATACAGGAATAAGGAGACAATTGGGAAGGAATTTACCCTAGTAGGACAGAGATTTTTTAGATGGTTACTAAGAAATGGGATGAGTATAGCAGACATTGATGGAGCTGAAACAAAGGTTTTGATGCAGCACTAAGGGGAATTGGGTGGACAAATGGAAATTATTACTGGTCCCCCAACATT
Source organism: Nesogale talazaci (assembly GCA_004026705.1). Lineage (NCBI taxonomy): Eukaryota > Metazoa > Chordata > Mammalia > Afrosoricida > Tenrecidae > Nesogale > Nesogale talazaci. The sequence goes on from PVJH01030375.1 coordinate 11,208, forward strand.
AAAGAGGCCGAAATAAATCTGCTCCCTGCACTCTCCAACCTAACTTACTACCACGGAGTCAGTTCTGACTCGTAGTGACCCTACTTGGGTTTATGAGGCTGTAGAGCTTTGAGAGAAGACAGCTCCGTCTTTCTTCCTCTGTGGTGTAATTCAGGAGTGGAATGGGCAAAAACAAAAGTATTAAATCCAGTATTTAATAAAGTATTATCTTCCATCACCATCAGAACTCCTCATACATACCCTATCCAGAGGAAGTTAATGTCTACTAGAAGACCATTTGAAACAGAAGCTCAATTAGTTGATCAAGATAAGGATTGAATGGAGGGCTAAGGTCTTCTGGGTAACCCCCAGCAGGGGACTCGAGACCACATGTATATGTATGGGTAAAACAGGACTCCTGGACATATAAACTCCATACATTGTAATCCCCAAGCCTGTCAATAAAACTTTGAAGGGAACTAAGTTTTGACTGCAGGGTGATATAGGGATAAAATCATTGATGGTATTAAGGTGAGAGGTGGATGAGAACTGGAAGATTTAAACAGAGGTCAAAAGTAATTGCATCTTCATCGAATACCAAAGAACAAGAATCTCATCATTACAAAGGAGGGGGAAAGCAGGGTGGGGACCCAAGGCCCACTGGTGGGTAACTGGTCACCCCTTTACAGGGGAGTCACAGGGAGGAGACAGACCAGTCAAGGTACAAGCGGGCAGTGATGATGCACACAAGTTTCCTCTAGTTCCTGAAGGCTTCCTCCCCCCCAACCCCCAACCATCATAGTCCCAACTCTACCTTACAAATCCAGATGGACTGGAGAAGGCACACTAGTATAGAGGGGAGCTGGAGATATGGGGAAACCAAGATGGATGAGCCCCTTCGGGCCAATGGTTAGATTGGAGCTGCTGGAAGGGTAGAGAGAAGGTGTGGTAGAGAGGCAGACCAACTGCAAGGATATACGCAGAAGCTCCTATTTGAAGGACGGGCATCAAAGGAGTGGGTTGGGGGAGAGGTCGGGCAGTGTACGATATGACAGAACAATAACAATGTATAAAGTATTGAGGGTAGGTGGGGAGGGGAGAGCAGGGGTAGAGGGGAAGGGATGGAAAAACCAATACCAAGGGCTCAAGGGAAAAGGCAGACGATTGGAGAACAATAATAGAAGTGGACATGTGAGAGTGTTTGACACAGTATGTTTATGTATTGCGAAAAACAATGTATGAGCATCTTGTAATTGCGACTTCATTACTTGAATGAATTATTGGTTTAAATATTGCATCTACTTGGGAAATACTTCCTCTGCCTAAATTTGTAAAACTGAAGACGTATAAATTTTCCCTTTGGCCAATCTGGAGTGGGCACACTAAATGGGAATCATTAGGTTGTTAATTCAAAACTGTGCATATATGTGGTGACTAAAAAAATTATTACTTGATTAAGGACATGATAAACCCTGCAGTGTTTGTGCCAACAAGCTCTCTGTATAACAGCCCTTATGGTCTTGTGGAAAAGACAGATGTTTCAAGGAAGTTGACAATAGATTATTGTGGTCTAAATAAAGTAATGCCACCTGTGGCTTCAGCCGTTTACAGCACGAAATCAATGGTAAACAGAATATATGAGGTTAAGTGACTCTGATTCTCAGTGATCGCTAATGTCTTGTTCTTGTTTCCATTTCTGAAAAGAGTCCATCACAATTTGCTTCCACTTGGGAAGGATCCCAATTTACGTTCAATGGAAACTGCCACAAAATTATTTGAGTTCACTAGCTTACCATGATAGTCAGAAGAGAGTTGAACTTAGTGTAGAACTCAAGTATGATGACACATTCCAATGAAAAATATCATGCTAATATCAATACTAACAAACAAAATAGGGCTGATTGGGAAACACTGGTGACCCACATGACCAACAAAAATTGGTTAACAGATCATTACTAACCTGAAAAGTAGCTAAGAGCCAAGGGTAGAGGTTACATGAGAGAAAGGAAAACTTGCTGTTGGATGTGGCAATGCAGGACTCCTAAACAGGCACAAGTGAATGGCAACATAAGGTAAGACGTCACATTCCTTTCTTTTACAGAAATCACTTTATTGAGGGCTCTACAGCTCTTACAAGAATCCATATATCCATCCATTGTGTCAAAAACATCCACACATTTGTTGCCATCATCATTTTCAAAACATTTCCTTTGTACTTCAGCCTCTGGTATTAGTTCACTTTTCACCCTCCCTCCCTCATGAACCCTTGATAATTTATAAATTATATTTTTTTCATGTCTTACACTGTACGACATCACACTTCTCCCACTTTTCTGTTGTCTATTCCCCAGGGAGAGGGTTATATGTAGATCATTGGGATCGGTTCCCTCTTTCTCCCCTGACCTTTCCCTTCCCCTCCTGGTAGCACTACTCTCATTGGTCCTGAGGGGTTCATCTGTCCTGGATTCCCTGTGTTTCCAACTCTTATCTGTACCAGTGTATATCCTCTGGTCTAGCTGGATTTGTAAGGTAGAAGCGAAATCATGAGAGTTGGGGGGGGGGGGAGCATTAGAGAGCAGAGCTGTCTTCTCCTATAAAAGTTTAAAGTCTCGGCCCAAATGGTTGCTGTGAGTCAGCATTAACTGAAGAGTTCCGAGTTCGGTTTTCAGTCATGCGGCATAAACGATGCCTCTTTAAGCACTGCTTTTGTTTGGCCTCCTCTTCTTATTGGCATTTGACATACTGCTCTATTTTCATCCTTGACGGTCTGAGTTCCAGGATTGACATTCTTCTCCATTGCACTTGGTTTTTCGTATCTGTTGTTGAGAATCTGGATAGGGAATCTTCCTGGTCTGTCATCTTGGAGTCAGTCTGCTTTCTTTAGAAATTCGTGTTAAACCAATTCATCAGGTACATGAAAGGGTACTAACTAGAGTGCCTCCAACTCGTCTTGAAGCCCTTGCTCCACCGCCAAGTAGTTTTCGGAGCTTGATCCAATCACGAGACACTGCGGAGCTTAGTGTCAGCTTTGTCAAATAAAAGGGACTCAGTTGCTGATATCTCTGATTCTTTTTATATTCTTATAAGTAGTTCCATTATTTTTTAAACTTGTAATTTTATTTTTTATTGATAAACATACAGAACTTCATAGTATATGTGGGTATTCATTATTTGGGGAGAGATACCTGTTTTAAGCATCTGGATATTTTTTTCAATCATTTTATTGAAGGCTCATACAACTCTTCTCACAATCCATGCATTCATTGTATGTCAATCACATTTGTATATTTTTTGCCCTCATCATTCTCAAAACGTTTGTTTTCTGCTTCAGTCTTTGGTATCAGCTCCTCATTCCCCCCCTTAATTGTATTTATTATTGTTGTTAAGAATACACATAGCAAAACACACCAGTTTAACAGTTTCTACTTGTTCTGCTCAGTAACAATGATTACATTCTTAAGAGCCCCCAATAAAATCATTGGGGGAAAAAAGAAAATTTTAAAAAATTACATTCTCTGAGCTGTGCAATCATTTTCATCCTTCTTTTCTGAGTTTTTTTCCTCCCCTATTAAAATAAATTCACTAACCGATATCCATTCTTGTAAGTTGATGCTGTCATTTTGATCTCATATAGATACATCTTTAAAGAATATAATGCTTAAGGCTAACATTCATTAGTAGGTAAATTTAATAATTACTTTGGTTTAAGAAGAATTTGGGGGATACTTTGAGTTTAAGGTTTGAAGATAATCACAGAGCAATTATTTTGGAGGTTCATGCAGGCTCCATGGATTCAAAAAGTTTAAAGATCATGAGGATTTGAAATTTTGTTCTACACTTTCCCCTTTTGAGTGTGTTAAGCAATCAAGTGTTAAATAGTAGTTGTTCTTCTGAAAAAGGAGGAAACTGCTCATAGAGGCCACTAGCCACACATTCAATTTCCTCTAATTCTCTTTCTGTTGCTCCAGGTGTGTGTGTGTGTGTGTGTGTGTGTGTGTGTGTGCGCGCGCGCGCATGTCCGTGCACATGTGTGGGCCCGGGATAGTAGCCATTCAATAGTTAGAATCGAATAGTACCGATTATGGTATTTATCAGACAATAAGATGCACTTTTTCCCCCCTAAAGTGGGTGGAACATGAGGTTGCGTCGTATGATCTGAAGATGTGGCACCCCATAAACTTTGTTTATGATCCCATGCACCTGCGTACTGGCTGCTGCTGTTTGCATGCTATGTGTTTGGCGGCTGTCGGGCCGACTGGCATCTCTGTGTCAGGTCACATGATTGGCACTGCGCATGCTTTCCTCATTTTGTTAATGAAAATGTTGATGGTTCTTAACACCGCTGTTGAGTTTACGTTGTTAAATATTACCATATTTTGATTTCTTTTAATAAAGATTTTAGTATACTGGTACTACTTGTACCAGTTTTTCAGAATACTTTTTCTTGTTTTCCTTCTCTACAAACAGGATGCGTCTTATGGTCAGGTTTGTCTTATGGTCTGAAAAATATGGTAATTAATTTAAGCTACAAATCAAGGGTGTGGGAATTATTTTTAATGAAGAAACAGACAGAATGGATAAGCAATTTATCTATATAAAAGGCACATAATGTATTTGGCTGCAAGTATTAGGAAACTTCACTAAAAAGTCTTAAGCAATTAAAAAATGTATTGTCTCCTTTATTTGGTCTTTATGAGCAGCATATCTCGGTTTCAATCAAGCTGTCTGCAAATCTCTCAACTCAGTCTTCCATTGTGGATTTGCTTTGATCTCAAGGTGGTTTGAAGAGGCTAATGGAGGTATAGGGATTCCATTTAGACATGAAAATGCCCAAATGATAGGGGCTATCTCTTTTTGTGTCTTCATGTTAGGAATGAGAATATCACCCAAGAAGCTCCCCAGCAAACATTTCCTCCTGTCGCATTTCCAGAATTAGCTCAGGATTTGACCCATTCACTGATCAGTGATAAACAGCAGAGTTGTATTGCGAGCATGGCTTCCAGCATGATAGCAACATGGAAGCCAACACAGTACAGCAAACTGACAGGTGCATGGCGATAACTTTGATCACTTATATTGCACGTTTAAAATGCCTAATTTCACCTCAGAGCAGAGAATTGTAAAGGGAGTAAGTGAGACAAATATACTAAGACTTGAAAGCAACTATATTCTTAAGAAATTGCTAGAAAGCCAGAGGGGTTATGAGAATATGAAATTCAGTGATATTACCAAATTTATCTTGGCAAGAATTTTCAATTATTTTCATTATTATCTTTCTATCAAAATGGGAATTATTAGTTTGCAAAATAATATAGGCATAGAATGTTTGAATTCAGAATGCCTGGGACTGAGTTCTGGTACCAATGTTAGCATTTTGTGTTCTTTGTGTAGAAATAGTAACTCAGTATCCTTCCAGTAGTTCAAAGTTGGAGTCATCTTCTCCTCCTCCCTTTACTCACAAAACCACCTGGTTGCTCAGTTTTGATAAGCCTGACTTCTTATAACTCAATGTCTATCATATCCAGTCAGAATACATTGCATAATGGCCAAGCTAGTTGCCATGATGAACACAAAGGGTCATTTCTCAGTAAAGAACATTTGAATCAACAAGAACTTATACTTTTACTAACACACACACACACACACACACGTTTGCTCTTGTTAATTCTTGATGGCAGCAACTTGAGGCAACCTTATGTTTTCTAGAGGAAATTTGCACAAAATCCTTTACCAAACTGGATAGCTCAAACTCACTGCCATCAAGTCAATGCCAATTGACAGTCACCCTCAAGGCCAAAGTAGGACTGCTTCTCTTAGTTTCTGAGACTGTTGCTTTTTAGGGAGTGGAGAGCCCATTTTTCTCTCCTGGAGTGGCTGGTCGTTTCCAACTTTGCAATTAGAAGTTCAACACTATCCACACGATGTCACCAGGGTTCCCACCAAACTGAATACTTACCCAGGATTGTGTTTCCTTTACAATAGGGTTTTAGAGAAAACACAGAAATCACTAACCTGGAAGTAGCATCAAACCACAGATACTTTCAAGATTTATATGATAAGGTCTTTTTAAAAAAAAAAAAAAAAAGGTGGGGCTGAGCCCCGGCGGCGTAGTGGTTGTGCACGGGACTGCGGCCCACTGGGATGGAGGTTCGATTCCAGCTCCATGGAACAAAGGCTGGGCCTCCTACTCCCACCACCAAAGAGAAGTGATGCCCCCCGCCCCCCAAAAAAGGTGAAAAGGTAGGAGTGGAACATGATTAGTCCACTTCTAAGAGGATTTAGAAACTGAGGCTGTGGAGCTTTACAGGATTAGAAAGCTCTGGACGTTTCCCACAGAGTGGCTGGTGGTTTCAAACTGTTTACCTTGGCAGTTAGCCGCTCAGTAGGCCGTCAAACCTCCCCAGGTCAGTTCTTGGAAAAGGCCATCATGCTTGGCAAGGTAAAAAATAAACAAAAAGGAGGAAGACTTCAAAGAGATGGATTGGCACAATGGTTGCAACAATAGGCTCAAAAGTAACCACAATAGTGAGGATGCTGCAAGACCAGTGTTTCTTTCTTCGCCACAGAGTTGCTGTGATAGGAAACTCATTGGACAACTAACAAGAGGCCTAGAAATCAAATTCTTAGTAGGCAGTTGTTTCACCTAAGGACTCTTAGGTCAAAGTTAATGAACAACTTGAGAAATTTATTGGGTTCAGTGTTGGCTCTGTAGCTCTATTATTCTCTTGGTGAATTCTTTCGATGTACACAGGTGTTTTATCTTCACTTTATATCCCACTTATCTATTTGTGTCATCTCTGTGTTTGTGTCCTTTCCTATTTCTGATAGCCTATATAATCTCTGTGCCAAAGTTCTCAGGTTGGTCCCAATTCTCTCATTGGTGGCCCTAATAGTTTGGGGTTTTACTTCAAGGTCTGTGATCTACCTTGAGATTATTCTAGAGCATGGAGTGAGGTAAGGGTCTTGCTTCATTTTTCTACAGGTAGATATCCATTTTTTCCCGCACCACTTGTTGAAAAGGGCATCTGTTTCCCATTTGATATTTTTGGGGCCTTTATCCAAAGATCAGTTGTCTGTATGCTGATGTTTTTATTTCTGAGTTTTCAGTTCTTTTCCATTGGTCTGAATATAAATATCATTATGCCAATACTATGCTGTTTTGACCAACTGTAGCTGTATAGTACATGATAAAATCAGGTAAAGCAAGCCCTCCCATGGTGTCCTTCTTGAGGAGTTCTCTGCTAATTCTGGGCTTCTTCCTCTCCATATAAATTTGGTAGTCATTTTTTCCATTTGTTTGAAGAGGGCAATTGTATGGGGATTGCATTAAACTTATATAGTGTCTTGGGAAGAACTGACATATTTACTATACTGAGTCTTCCAATCAATGAACATGGAATATTCTTCCATTGGACGAAGTCGCTCTTTGTTTCTTATAATAGTATTCTATAATTTTCATCATGTAGATCTTTTGTTTGTTTGTTTTGGGCATCACTGTCCTCTGGTGGACAGTGGGAGGCCCAGCCTTGCTCCTGGAGAGCTGCTGCTGCTGGATTTGAACCGCCAAGCCAGGGGGCCACAGTCCCGCACTCAACCTCTACACCACCAGGGCTCAGCCCAGATCTTTTGTTCTTTTAGTCAGGTATATACCTAGATATTTCTGTTTGTGCTTGGCTATTGTGAAGGGTACCTCTTTTTTTTGGGGGGGGGGGCATCACTGCTCTCCGGTGGTGGGAGTAGGAGGCCCAGCCCCACTGCTGGAATTGAACCTCCGTCCCAGTGGGCCGCAGTCCCGCGCACAACCACTACACCACCGGGGCTCAGCCCGGGTACCTCTTTTTTTTAATCTCCTCTTCTGTGGTCTTACCCAATGTGTATAGCAGTCCAATAGACTTCTGATTGTTGATAATCTATCCTGCCACTCTGTCATACTCCTCTATTGCTTTCAGTACTCCCCTTGTGGAGCTTTTGGTATTTTCCATATATAAAAGCACATCGGGCTGAGCGCCCATAGCGTAGTGGTTGTGCATGGGACTGCGGTCCACTGGGTTGGAGGTTCAAATCCAGCAGCAAGGCTGGGCCTCCTACTCCCACCACCAGAGGCCAGTGATGCCCCCAAAACAAAACAAAATCACATCATCGGCAAATAAGGATAGTTTCACCTCTCCCTTCCCCAGGCAAATACCCTTTGCTGTCTTTTCTTTGCCTTATGCTAAAACCTCCAGTATGATGTTAAATAAGAGTGGGGACAAGGGACATCCTTGCCTGGTTCCCTTTTTCAGTGGGATTGTGTTTGTTTTTTCTCCATTGACTATCACGATGGCTGTTGGTCTTTCAGATCAAGACCTTATTACTAAAATCTACAATACCTTGATAGTTTCCAAGAAGAGCAAAACTAACCGCCACTGAGGAGGTGGGCAAAGGACTTGAACAGAAGCTTCACAGAGGCAGAAATCCAAATAGCCAATAAACATATGAGAAAATGTCCTTGATCATTAGCCATAAGAGAAATGCAAATCAAAACAACAATGAAATACCATCTATCAAAAAAATCAGAAAGCAACAAGTGTTGGAGGGGCTGTGGGGAGACAAGAACGCTTATCCACTGCTGGTGGACCTATAGGTATGTACATTCACTATGGAAATCAATTTGGTGATATCTAAAACAGATGGAAATTGAGCCACCATACAACCCAGCAATCCCCCTAATTAATGGGCATATACCCAGAAGAGGCAAGCAACAAATCACAGTCAGACATCTGTGCTCCAATGTTCATCGCACAGTTCGCAATTGCAAGGAGTTGCAAATTTCTACCAACTGACGAATGGATTAAAAAGCTGTGGTACATACATACAATAGAGTACTATGCATCGCTGAAAAGCAGTAATGAATGCATGAAGCACATCACCTAATGGTAAGAACACAGAAAATCCAGGACAGTTGAACCCTTCAGGACCAGTGATGAGAGTGGTCATACTGGGAGGGTGGAGGAAAGATGGGGTAGAAAGGGGAACCAATTACAAGGATATACTTATAACCTCCTCCCTGGGGAATGATCAACAGAAAAGTGGGTGAAAGGAGACACCAGTCAGTGTAAGATATGAAAAAATAATGATTTATAAACTATCATTGGGGGGGGAGGTAGGGGGAAAAATGAGGAGCTGAACCTAGGGGCTCAAATTGAAAGCAAATGTTTTGAGAATCATGAGAGCAACAAATGTACAAATGTGCTTGTCACAAGTGTATGTACGGATTGTGATGAGTTGTATGAGCCCCCAATTAAATGATTTAAAAAAAAAAGAAAAGGGGGAAAAAAAGTAGTGCAGAGGTTCCCAGGGTCAATAGTCCACATGCAACTGTCTCTGGAGAAAAATAGAGTTCAGCAAGGATGAAGATGAAAGGTAAGAGAGAGTATAGAGAAATCTCTCCCTGTGTTACAGAAAAGGTCACACGCCCACAGAGGCATCATCAGGCTGTGACCTGATTGATGTCCTGGACTACAACCAGCATTTGTATCAGCTTTGGGTTGACATAAAATCTAATCACCACACACATTCCCTTTACTTGGCATATATCTTAAAACTAGAGCCCTAGCACAAATAAATATATGCATGTGCATGGTCATCACAGCAGGCTCCCTGGAAGTAAGGACAATGAGATTTTGTTGTTATTTTGAACATTTATCAGGGGAAAGAATCTCTGGGAAAAGACATCCTCCTTCGATGAGGGTCAATGAAAAAGAGGAACATCCTTGATGAAATATCTTGACACAGTGACTGCAACAATGGGCTCACAAAACAATTGTGAGGATGACGCAGGGACAGGCAGTGTTTTGTTCTGTTGGCATTAACCCCACGAGACCTAACAGTCAGCACAGGATGTTTCCAATAGATTGCAAAAACAAAACAAAAACAAAAACCGACTACCACAGAATCTAGTCGGACTCATAGTGGTCCACTGACCTTGCAGTTTTCAGCCCAAAGATTACCTGCTAAAACCACCAGAACACCTTAGAAATTACAATGTGGGTTATTATTCTGAGAGAGGAACATGAACAAAGTCACAGGATGGTTTATTTAAAGTCAATTGTCCATTCATGTATGCAAATAGAAGCACCATCCATTGTAATTTTCTATAGTCCCATTTTAGGAAACCAGAATTTCCAAGAGAATTTTTATCATGGAGGTCTGGTGGTAGATGGCATATCCAGCAGTCAATAAGGCTGAGGGCACTGATTACTATTTGGGATAATCTAAGAATGACGTTAAAATAAGTATGTTCTATTGCTGTTGTTGTTGTTGTTGTTTTCTTCTCAGTGTGGTTTAGTAAAATGAAAATGTTGACCTAAAAATATATATATATATGTATTCTGGACCAGCATTAATACGCAGAAAGAAAAAAGAGAAAAGTAGGTTTGAAGCAGATGAAATTAGGGTATTTATAGAGAGTGATAATAAGAATGAGTATAAGCAAGTAAATAGAAAGCAAAACTTGTAACTCAATAGCAGTGGTGGTCTGACAACTTAGGGGAAAGCTGTCCACTGTCCATGGTCATCTGTTTGTTCCAAAGGACTTTAGTCAGCTGTGTGCTTGTGAAGATCAGCTGGGGTTTTTTGTTTTGTTTTGTTTTTGAGAATCTCTGAGAAGCCTTAGTTTAAGGTGCCGTACTGGAAATCTTCGAATTCTTTAAAGTTATGAATTGCTGTTTTAGTTGTGAAATGTGAATCCAAGAGTTGACTCTGTGGAGTTTCACTTCTGTATTTGTTGTCAACGGCACCTGTTTAAATCTCATTGAATGAGATTAGCATTTTTTCTTTTTCTCTTTCCAATCGATGAAATCACATAGATGAAGATCATGAAGAATCTGTTTAGAAAGACTTCTGTGGGAAGTTAGCCTTAAGTTGCCGATGATAGAACTGAGTTCCTTATAATATATATATATATATATATATATATATATATATATATATATATAAGTCTACATACATTAGGGCAGATTCTAGCGACATATGAAAAATCTCTAAACAGAGTTCAAAAACAATTTCTTTTTAGAAAGATTAATACAAGGATGGCCCCAATAGAGTGGAGATTAAAGAGATTCCAAGTACCATATCCGTGATTTGAAGCACAATCCTTCCCCTTGCCCTAGGGTTCCACAATTCACTGGAAGTTCTCACAGAAGTCATGATTGAGTAAATAGCGCATGTCGATGGAGAGGACAGCAAGTCCTGAATTTGATGTCCCCATGTGCATCCAGAGTGTTCTCTATTGCTGTGACTTCATCACTTGCCTAAGTGGTAGATGAGAAGTGCTGATACAGTTGAAAGAGAGAAGAATACTGCAAACATATATGCTATACATATATGCTATATCATTGGCACTTCAGTCTATAAGATAAAACAAGATAAATGGAATAAGGCCTATCTGACTTATGTATAATGCTAAAATGGGAAAGGCATATCTGATTTATGAGTATACATAAGGCTTTGTAGCACAGCATTGTTTGTCATAGCAAAAGGTTGAAAACAACCCAAATGTATATTGCTAAGGGATTGGCTGAATAAGCTATGGAATACTATACAACTTCAAAAGGAACAGGAAAGGGGCTGAGCCCCGATGGCGTAGTGGTTGTGCGTGGGACTGCGGTCCACTGAGACGGAGGTTCAATTCCAGCAGTGGGGCTGGGCCTCCTACTCCCACCACTGGAGAGCAGTGATGCCCCCCCCCAAAAAAAAAAGGAACAGGAAAGATTACTATATACTAATATAAAAAAGATCTGAAATATTGTTAATTTACAAAAGTAAGATGCAAAAGTCTATGATTTATTTAAGAAAACAAAGGAAAAAGAATATGTAATATATGTTTTTATTTCCCAATAGACATAAGGATAAACCAGTTATTTAGAAGAAATGATTGCTTACTAACAATATGATAGGAGTAAAAGGACAGGGAACAACAAGAAAGGTATTTTTTTTCAAATAATTTCAGAGTACAGTATTTTTACTATCCATTCACAGTAGATCAATACATTCCCTAGAAACAAGGACAGCTAGACTTAGTTTCACATACTTCAGGCATATTATCAAAAAGGACCAGTCACTAGAGAAGCACCTTGCTTGATCCAGAAGAAGGTCACTAAAAAAGAAGTCCTTCAATCAGATTGATACAGTGGCTGCAATAATGGAATCCACCATAGTCATGAGTGCCAGAATGGTGCAAAATCTGACAGCATTTTGTTCTGAGGTAAATAGAGAATGTGCTCTGTCTTTGCTAGTCAGCACTTGGGAAGGTTGGAAAGATTAAAATAATTTCAGAAACTAGACAAACTACTTCTCTGTATATGTAAAATCTGGTCTAAATAAGCACACTGTCATATATAGAAATAGCAAAAGGAGTATAAATATAAACAAAGAGAAGCACAAATAATGAACAACATAGCATAAATAACAAATATAAACACATATAATGCAATAATAAACAAGCATAACACAAACATAAACATAAATATTGTACATGTACACAATGACTATTATGAGGATGGGTTCTGCAGTGACACTGCCTCTGAGTAACCCTGGAAAATGTTTATTTACCTATGCTTACAAAAAGAAGTCTGGTGGTATAGTGGTTACAGTTGGGCTGCTAACTGCAAGGTCAGCAGTCTAAACCACCAGCTGCTCAGGGAAAGCAAAAGGTTTTCTCCTCCAGTTACAGTCTCAGAAACTCAAGGGACAGTCTCACCACAGGGAAGAATTGAGTTGCTATTAACTCAATGGCAGTGATATGTGTGTGAGTGCATGACTTTATGTTTACAGAGTTACTTTGAGTTGAATTTGACTCAATGGCAGAGGTTCTGATTTTTGGTTATGCTATTTTTAAATTCATTATATTGGGAGCTCATACAACTCATCACAATCCATCCATCCATGCCTTGTGTCAAGCACATTTGTACATTTGTTGCCATCATCATTCTCAAAACATTTGCTTTCTACTTCAGCTCTTGATATCACCTCCTCATTTTCCCCCTCCCTCTCCAGTCCCTTATGAACCCTTGATAATTTATAAATTATTATTTTGTCACATCTTACACTGTCCGACATCTCCTTTCACCCACTCTTCTGCTGTCTATCCCCCAGGGAGGAGGTTGTATGTAGATCCTTGTATCCGGTTCACCCCTTCTCCCCCAGCATCCTCCACCCTTCAGGTATTGCCACTCTCACCCCTGGTCTTGAAGGGATCAACTGCTCTGGGTTTCCAGTTTCTATCTGTACCAGTATACATCTTCTGGTCTACTGGGATTTGTAAGGTAGAATTGGTATCATCATAGTGGGAAGAGGAAGCATTAAAGCACTAGAGGAAAGTTGTATGTTTCATCGTTGCTACACTGCATCCTGACTGGCTCATATCCTCCATGAAACCATTCTGTCCTGGGATGTCCAGTTGCCTACTGGTGGGCCTTGGGTCTCCAATCTGCACTCCCCCGCACTCATAATGATATGATTTTTGTTCTCTGATGCCTGATCCCTTTGACATCTCATGATCTCACATACGCTGGTGTGTTTCTTCCATGTGGGCTTTGTTGCTTCTAAGCGAGGTGGCCCCTTGTTTACCTTCAAGCCTTGATAACCAGGCACCATCAGCTTTCTTCACCACATTTGCTTATGCGCCCATTTGTCTTCAGAAATCATGTTGAGAAGGTGTGCTTCATGGAATGCCAGTTTAATAGATAA
>PVJH01030376.1:0-24915 GCA_004026705.1 Nesogale talazaci
CATGGAAATGCAGCACTTCGCAGGAGAGAAGAGATGGGGGCTATGGCCTGGGTTTCAATTTAGAAAATGCATCAGAAGAGATGGTAAGCAAAAAATGTTAGGCAAATACCCTGATTATTTTTAAGCTGTTCACATTTTCCCCGGTCACATAGTATCACCTTCCCTTAATGTTCTAGTCATGTTTGATTCTGACTGAACATTCTGCTTACTGGGCATTCCATCTCTTCAAAGGAGACTGCAAGCAGAGGCTCTTTTTTCCTCCTTTGCTCACCGCCCCCCCCCCCACCTCCTCGCCTCCCCAAAGATCGTGTATTTGTGCTCAGCATTTTCAAAATCAATAGGGACCAAAAACATAACACAATATCAGATCATTCAGAGCTGCATAGTAAGCGTGGCTTGTGTTTTTCTAAGACAACTTTAAAAAACAGGACCAGTAACAGCGAGTTGAAAGTTTATGAAAACAGACAACTCTAGCTGGATTCTATTTCCCTTTGTCTGGAAGGCAGTTCTTTTGAGAACAGAATGGTGACCCATCTTCTAAACAAACACTGCCACAGCAAGGTGTCAGCGAGTCCAAAATTGCCCCTCCATTTGTTCTTTGCCTTCCTGAGACTGCCCCCTGCTTTCAGAAGAGGGGAGGTTTGTGTTTAATTCGGCCCGAAGGGGGTGTCTGGAGAAGCATGGGGAGAAATCAATCCGTGCTGTTGTCTGCTGAGGGTTGAAACATTTGGGTGGATTGTTTTTCAGGAAGATAAGGAGAGAGCTGCCACCTGACACCAAACCCCAAACCAACCCCAGGCCCCTGGTGTTGGCTGTGACTCACAGCACTCCTCTAGAGCAGTGGGGGACAGTTTGACCTGGTTCTCGGGCGTCCCATCTCAGGGGACCACAGAAGTGTGGTGTGGCTGTGGATCCAAATTGCCAACCTTTTCATCTGCAGCTGAGTGCTTAACTGCTGTGCCACTAGTGCTCCTCCGGGGACAACACAGAACTCTCAGAAAGAAAGAACATTTTCTCTTTGTGGACATTGTTGCTGAAATAACATGCTCTACATCGTTTCTAAAAGGAGGATGAACGACAGGCCAACAATGTAAGTTACCATGCCCAGGGGCAAACCAGAACCCTGGAAGAAACAGCCCGTCTGGCCAAGGGAAAACGGAATTAACTGCTCCATCTTAAAGGTATTTAGCAAAGAGCCTTTCTTCTCCCCTCCTCAGCCCCCTTCTGAGCAGTGGCTTTGGCTTCCATTAAAATGGGTGATTTGAATTCATGGAAGGCAGTTCTGGAAGGGCTGGAAGTATCTTGCCTACAGCACTCTTGCTCCGACTCCCTCTCTCTGGAATGCATGAAAAATAAGTTAAGTGTGCAGACTGCTCTCCTCCCTTGCAGTCCCTGGGAGGGTGGGGGCACCTTGCAGCCAGAGGCTAGAAGAGACAGGAAAGAGGAGAAGAGGCCAACAGAGGGGAAGGAACATGTGTTGCTGTGAGCAAGGTTTCCATTAAACCAGTCAGGGAGGGGCACTTTTCCCCAAACCCCAACAGCTTCCTGTCCCTTCAAGCGGGTGGCAGTGGGAAAGCTCCTGCCACTGCTACCCGACAGCCTCCCCTTGGCAAAGAGAAGTGTTCTTAATTGCACATGGGGGGCAGTCAGCTGAGGGGGTTGATTCTCCCTTGGAGACATGAAGATCTCTTCTGCTCTCAGTTTCAGAGGGCTGCATGGGAGACAGCAAGACATGAAGCTTCCCCCCGAAGGGTCTCCATCTCTCGCTAAAAACCAAAGTCCACTTACCTACTGAGGAAGCCAAATCCAGGGCAAGTATGGGAGAAAAGCATTTCATTGACTGATAAAGTTGACCTATTTCACTGTAAGTCCCCAAATGGGCCCTAGATCCCATCCCAATCATCAAACGCAATCCAATCAATATGGAATCGGTTCTGACTCACAGACACCCAGGAGTACTCTGAGCAGGGTAGGCTCCACAGGGTCACCAGGTCTTTCCTGAGGGGCTCATCTGGGTGGAAAAGAACCCTTTAATTATCAGCTGAGCATGGTAACCATCTGTACCATCAAGAGGGGAACTTTATTGCACTCACCTGGGAAATGGGAACATGCTCTCAAGAGCTTGCTGCTGCCCAACAACTCCCTCTGAGTCTGCTCCCTGTCCCCTGTCCATGACCATTCACTACCCACAATGCCACAGTACTGCAATCCTTCCCAAGGGCATAAATACAGTTTAGTCATTATATACTTGCCTATTCTAGATAGTTTGTATAGTAGAAGCAGGCAGTATTTGCCCTCATGTGAGCAATTCCACTCCCAAGTATTTACTCCAAATGATTGAAAGCAAGACCACATATAGATATTTGTTCACCAACATTCACCGCAGTGCTACCTACAATGGCCCAAAGGTGGAAACAACCTGCATGTCCATCAACAACCTAATGGATAAGCATAATATGGTCTGTAACCTTGGATAAACATAATGCAATATTTCATGGATACACCACATAATGTTTAATCATAAAGGGCCACAAAGATCTAATACAGGGACGAGCCTTGTTTTCCTGCATGGATTTAGCTGTGAGATGGCTCTGGGGGATGGCCACTTCTGACACTGGCTTAGCGGATCCACAGGGGTAGTCTGGAAGGGAGTGGTTGACTAATTCCCTTTGCAGTGGAAGGTGATCCTCTGCAGCTTTAGTTCTGACTTCTGATGTTGATTAAAACCCAACCTAGAGTGAGTCACTTTAGGGACAGAGCCAAGAACATTGTTTTTTAATTGTGAAATTGGGGGAGGCTTACAGAGCAGACCAACCATTTGATATTCCACAATTCATGCACCTTTTGTTTCAACTCATCCACTTTCATCCCATCAACTCTTCCTCTGCCTCCTGGTGGCTCTCCTTTTTATCGCTCCTTCTTTCGGAGCACTCTGAATGTTGTCCTTGGCTACATTTTGCCACTTAATCTTAAATGGTTGATTATTCTAATATAGGGCGGTGAGTTCAGAGCCAGCCAGACCTGAAGGGTGACTACGGGTGATGGTCTTGGAGGGCCTTTCAGAAGAACCTGATCATTATGAAAGCCTTTAGAGAGGATAGAGCCAGAGGACCACAAATCACTGCTCTCTCCACTGCATTGCTCTCTGAAAAACATCCTGTACAAACTCATGGATCTGTAGTGAACAGACCTAGAGGCATTGGAAAGCAAGAGAGGATGCTTTTTTTAAACATACTATTATATGCATTTAACATATGCTTAAAATATGTTTCCTAGTGGATTTAATGCTTGGCAGATATTTGGGGTTTTCATAAAGTAACCCAAAAAACTTGCCACTCTGCCAGTCAGCTGCCAATTATGGTGGCCCTCTAGGACCCAGGGTAGAAGTGCCGTGTGGGTTCAAGACCCACACTCTGTATGACAGTAGAAACTCTCCATTTCGCCAGTGGTTTAAACGACTGACTCTGTGATTATGAGTCTCAACACGACCCACTAAGCCACCAGGGGAGGAGCCCAGGAAAACTGGGTGGGAAAACTGTATGGTGTGAGATCAAGGGGACCAAGGAATGTGCAGGATTGAACTAAGCCCCAAACTTCCCTTCCCTTCCTGTCCTTGCCACAACCATTCCTTGATGCCCCAGCTCCCCACTTGTGTACAGGTGCCTTGTGCACAGACACCGCCTCCATGAATTCGACCAGAGGCACAAAATCCTCATGGAAAGAAATACTCCAGGCCAAGGAAAATCAAACAACGTAAGTTATGAATTCAGTTAATGAAGGGAGTCATATGCATTTCAACACACTGCAGACAGCAGTGGCCTCATGGATCTTTGGAAATACTAGTTTCTTGTCAGTGTAGTGAGAAACTAGCTCCTCCTCTGTAGCCATGCAGAAAGTCCCCACTGTTACCAGTGCTGTTCTCAAGAGGAAATGTGGAGGCTGCAGGGAGTCCACCCCAATCTGCTGACTTACAAGGGCTCTGGGCCAAAGCACAGATAACACCAGTAATTATTCTTAGAGTTACAGCTGTCATCGACTATAATTGAAGCTACCAAGAAGATTCTTATCTGATTATAATGATGGAGTTACTAGAAGCCAGAAACAGAGATTTACGAGACAGCAAATCTCAAAGCAGAATAGGAGTCAGAGCAGAGAGGGGAACATAACAACAGGCACGCCCTGCTCCTCATGCCTCTCACTTCTTTGGCCAGGTCTGCGCATCTCTATCTTCAGAGAACAAACAAGGGAAGAGAGTGAGAAAGGAGGGCAGAGAGAAGGGGAAAGAAGAATGAGAGCCTTTTCTAGAACGTGACCAGCACGCTGCTGTTAAATCACTCCCATTGATGGCAGTCCTTCTGGTGGCGGGGTTCAAGGGCTGGTTTTCCAGTAGGCCCGACCTTTCCTCCCAGCTCTCTCAGAGGCGCCTGCATCTCCAAGCTCAGCTAGCAGTAGAGTAAATCAAGGATCTACACCACTCAAGGGCTTCTTCAGGAACATTAACCCAAACAAAATTAGAAGTCTTGGAAGTAATGATAAACTGACTTCACAAAACGATGAACAGACATTATAGGCGCATTGATAAGTGAAGAGATGCACTAAGGGTCACTGAGAAACAGATGCCTCTGAGCAGTACAGTGATCTCAGCTTCCAACCATCACGCTGTTCTGTGTTCATCTCAGAAAACAGCCTGTGGTATTCACAATGATGGTGCTTTAGGGGAAAGAATTGACAAAGAAAAACCTACATTCATCAGTATCACGGTTCTTGTTTGTTTGTTTGTTTTGAAGGGGCATCACTGCCCTCTGGTGGGAGTAGGAGGCCCAGTCTTGCTCCTGGAGAGCTGCTACTGGATTTTAACTGCCAACCCAGTGGGCCGCAGTCCTGCACACAACCACTACGTCACCGAGGCTCAGCCCCAGTATCACATTTTTAAACTGTATTTCATGACGTGACAAAATAGTAATGAAGCAGCAGAAATGTGTATGGTCAAAATACAAAGTTATATAGTCTGATACTCCCCTCCTCATTCCAACGGACTCCTTTGCTATCCGATATTTGCACTATGACCACAGACAGAACCTACTGTCTGCTGCTTTCCTGCCACAGTGCTGGACATCAGAGAGTGATCGAAGTTGAGGTACGTGGCCAAGCAACACCGGTGGGAGGTCAGACTGGGTGTCAACTTGGCTTACTGTGATGCTGAGTAGTTCTATGCTGATGCAATGTCGTATCCTCCCTTTTCTCTTAAAGACCACTGTTCTATAAAATCATGGTCTTTGGACTGTGGAGATGTGAGAAGTGAGTATACTAAATTTCTGCCGGGAAACACTTCCACACCAAAAAAAAAAAAAAAGACCCCAAAAGTTCTAGAAAAATATATGCTAGGGCTTTGATTTGCAGAAAACTTTTAAATTTTCTCTTGATATTTGTCCATCTTTTTTCAATTCCCTGCAGAAAATATGTTTTGCTTTTATAATGTAGACATAAATGAGATGCATACCATCAAGATATATAAATCCAGAAATAAAAAGGCTGTAAAATTAAGAATAGAAGCAGGCAGAGGAAGAGATGAGTAGAATAGACTCTCTCAAAGGCCAAGAAACACAAACCCACCTGGTGGAACCAGAGGCCCTTCTTGAAGCAGCCTCTGGAATGCCTGATCTCACATGACTACAAAGCATTTTTCGGCTGCCTGTCATTGGCCCAGGATCGGAGGGCACTACTGGTCCCAAAGTCACACAACATCTCTACACTGAGCTGTCATCTTCATGACTCCCAGCTGAATAAAAAAGTAGAAGAATGTACACAGATTCTCAGAAAGCTAAATATATTTCATTCTTATGATTGTCCTTTTTCATTTCAGGACTAGAATGCTCATTATTCCATGAGATATTTTAAAAAGTACATCAGAGTTAGTCTTTTTTGTTCTTTCAACATTCTCACCAAGTAACATAATTCCATAACACTGTAGTTTTGCTAATTTATTGGCCTGTGATACCTAACCATGTGGTAACCAACTATTTAATCTACAATAATCATTAAAATGAGAAGGCTATTTCATTTGTGGGAGCCTTTTACCCTGTTGGGCCTTTGCTGAGTAAGTTTCAACAACAGATGAAAGAGTTGACCAAGTTCCCCAGGGCAGATATGTGTGGTAGAGGAGAAGCAACAAAGAACTCTTTGCAAAACACAAACAAAAGGAAGGAGAATGAAGCACAGTGGTAATCTGAGGCAACTTGGATGTCCTGTCCTGAGTTGAAACAGGTGACTGGTCTGTTGATGAAGTATGTCCAAACAGCAGAGACCTGAGAGTTCCAAAGAAATTCCTGCAGGTCCCAGAGCTGAAATGCAAGCTCTGTTCTAATACTTGGATAGTCGTCTAACTCACGGAAGAAGGGAGGCAGGGAATGCTCCTGGTCCCTCTCTGGGAGTCTGTTGTGTGGCTCCATGCCCCCATTGTAGGTAGGCACAGCACTTGGCAGTGAGGTAGGACAGAACAGGGGAAGCATGGGCTGATATTTATTGTAATGCTTTCTTTCCAGAGGGGCTCAGTTTAGTAGGAACCCTTAGAGAGAAAAAGCAATAACAAGCCCCACTACACGATCAACAGAAACCCACGCCACACAATAGCTAGTTATTATTACACTGATCGTGTGTGATGACCCATGTGGTGGTCACATGTTGGCTAGTCACGGAGTCACAATAAAAAGATAAAAGAGGGATGGGGTTCCAACTCCATCTGCACTCAAGAATCAGCTCTTGAGGCTTCAAAGTCCCTGCCACAAACATCAGCCTGAGAATTGGTACATCATGATCCAAGGTGACGTCCTAAAGGCAGAGGCAGGAGCCCACCCCCTCACAGAGAGTATTCAGCAGGCTCCTCTCCATGCCGTGAGGCTCAGAAGAAGCTGCACTTGCTCGTCTTCGTGTTAATAAACTCGAGGACTTTGAGCCAGAGATCACTATAATTGCTTTTCCTTCTAAGCTGTCAGCTGGGAACATCCGCCTCCGCACCTCCCCTTGCGTCTTCTGTGCCTGACTTCTACCCCACCGTGCTTGTCTTCCTTCTCCCCAAAGGAAAGCTTGCGGTAAGGCCCTGGGAAGCCCTGCCACAGGCCTTCTTACTGGTCAGACACAACGTCTGAGGCCCACGGTCACCAGGAAGCAATGGCGCACAGCAGCTATTCACATCTGCGCAGAAACCCCAGGTCTGCGGTCTGCGCCCTGAAAGAGACAATTCCTATGCCCTGGCGCTTACTGGAGCGGGAGGAGGGGCGATTCTAAGGCAGGCGCACTGCTGTGAAACAGCTTCATCTCCTCACATGGCAAAATAAAGGAGGGTGGGGGTCACTAAACTGCTCAATGTGATGCTTTTTCGCTACTCCTGGCCATAATACCATACCATACTACAGGGTAAGCCACGGGTCCGAAGGAAACCAGCCAACAACTGATGGACGCGGAGGCGCTGTCTCTGAGAGCAGCTTGCTGCGGAGAGCTCCCTGACGCCGCTCCACGGGGTCAGGAGCAGGTTTCCCCTCTGATTCTCTATTCCAGGAGAGCCGTCAAAGAACAGTGAGTGCCCGCCGATTTCCCACGCCTCCATACCCCATTTCACCTCTCCAAGGGCTTGAGTCACACGTGCTTGCAGACCAGATTCAGGTCTACTATGAAATTATAAGCTTCCCGAAGAATGAGGGTATTCGGCTTAATGAACCATCCATGAAACAATGGCAAGTCAATACCATTTACCATAGGCGCCATAGGACCCACCATCAGCCAGGGGCATAGGCACAAACAAGAGGGCAAGAGCAATGGCGGTGAAGATGGGTCCCTTCTGTGTGGGGTTCTGCCGTGCGCACTGGGGTCAATCATGAAACAAATGACCCACGTGCCCATTCCTGTGGTGTGAACATTCTCCTTGGGACACAGGGGCCATAGAGAAGGAAACGTGAGCAGACCGCAGGGGACCACATGAGTGAGAAGTCAGCTGCCACGGGGGAGAGTGACCGGAGCAGACCAGGGCTGGTGGAGGGAGCATGACTATGTTCTGATAAAACTTTAAAAGTCGGATGCCAGACTAGATTTGGCACCCAAGTTGTATTCTGGCAACCTCTGGTCTAATCAGTTAGGAAACCACTTTATTTCAGGATTTGAATCAACACAATCTGACTGTGAAAATAATCCCACTGTGAACAGCATTTCTGTAATGATCAGGTCATTCAACAAGCACAAACTCTTCCCCATCTGTGATGGGAGCTGAGGCAGAGTAGAGCATCAGAAAACCCTCTCAAGCAATAAATACAACACCTCACTGCCATTGAGTAATTCCAATCCATAGCAAGCCTCTGTGAGAGTAGCACACCCACAACTTTGTGCATTTCCTATAAAGCCTCATCATTCTCCCACAGAGCAGCTGGTGGTTTTGAACTGGTGACCAGCCCAATGCATAGCCCACAATTCCACCAGGGGTCCTAACTTTGCTCTCAGGGATGCCACTCAGCTCTGCTGCTGTAGCATGAAATTAGCAGTAAGACAGCGCAACTGTGTTGCTATAAAACCACTCTTCACAGGAGACACCTGTTCCAGCAAATAGATAGAAATACATACAAATACAGAAGAAAGAAGCAGGTACAAGTCACTGACAAGCTTCACCAAATACAGAATAATGCAGAGAGGTCCAGGGTGGAAAAAGTCGTCTTTCTGAGATCATCTACAGTCATCATGAATCATGAAGTTACTCAGCAATTACTCTGAGCCAGCCACCTGGCTAAGCATGTTACAGATACCCAGTTGTTTTCCCAGATGAGTACACAGTGGTTAAGGCTGCATTGCCTGCCAACTTCAGCAGCAAGATTTGAACCCAGCTGCCCTTTTTCCACTTGAATCCAGCTCTTTATCTCTATGCTACACTGCTTCTAGAAGTGAATGAAGCCAAGCAGAAGAGATATAATCATACTGACTGAGTGATGCATGCTATGGATAGCAAATCAGATCCATCAACCAAATTGGGCCTGCTGTTCTGCAAATAAAGTTTTACTTGAACACAGCTATGTTTATTTATCATGCATTGTCTATGGCTAATTCCATGCTACAACAGCAGGTCTGAGGGCTGCAACAGAGATATTAATAGCCTGCAAAACCTATAAAACAATATCTATCATTTTCATTCATTCATTCAACTCAAGGCTTGCTTTGCAAGGGTGGGGAATGGGGAGTGTTTCTTATTTTCTTTCCCTTTTCTCATAGTCAGCCCACGACCTACTGGCCTCCTGGCGCCTGTTTCAATGTCTGTCCAATTGCTGAAACATGTCCCCTGAGACCTTGGTTCTCTGGAAAATCATCATTTACTACATTTGGCCAAACTGCCAAGGCCGATACACAAGGGTTGATACATCATAAGGTGACATTTAATCAAAGCTGGGGCTCTTGGGTCCTGCCAAACTGGAAAATAAGCAGATGTGCCTGCATTCCAAGCGGGTGGGATGCATGCATCAAGCAAGCACAGGCATGGAGGAGGATGTCCTGACCAAGTAGACCTCCTTGAGCTCTCGCTGAGAGTCACGCCAGCCAGCCAACCCTTCCTCTACTCCAACCGGACCCTCCTGGCTTTTCTAGTACGTGTTGTAGTCAGCTAAGAGCCTCTCAGCACAGAGAGAAAATACTGAGCAAGACTCACATTTGATAACTGGTTTTCCATGTTCAATGCTGACTCCTGGGTCTTCCCATCAATGAAGAACATAAGAATATCTCCTGCTATTTTATCAAAAACCTATAATACCAACTCAATCTATAAAATGCATTGAGGAAAAGCAAGGTAGCACAAGTCTAGCAAAGCCATCGCCAAGCAAATGCTTGTGCTGTTGATAAAAGCGTGCGCCCCATGGCAGCGAGGCAAAGCTCTAGCACCTAGTAAACCACCCCCACCCCCACCCCCCACCCCCCGGCCCCAATGAACCCAGTCTCTGTCCCAGAGTCAATGCCGACGCAACCCTGTGGGACAGGGTAGAACTGCCCCTGTGGTTTCCAAGACTGCACGCTGCTTATGGTAGCAGAAAGCCCCGTCGTCCCCCCTTGCAGCCCAACGTGTCGAGGCTGTGCCAGCAGGGACCCAACAGTGAAGCCAGTGACTTTAGAGTATCTGATTCAGGAAGACAATCAATGATGATTGCTGAGAGTTGAATGATGTCCCCAAAACTATGTTGGGAGAAAACCAACAACAACAACAACAAAGAAAACATACTTGAAGGCTTGGAGAAGAAGCGACCCTACAGGGTCTGTTTGGGCCATGACCCCATCGACCCAGCAAACAGGGGCAATGGGGCATGGCTAGCACATTCTGATAAGGGCCACAATGTAGAGAGCCAGACAGACCAGGAGATAAACATAGGAAATCATTCCATTTCTTAACAGTCCAAATTTAGTGGGCCAGTTGACACTAGAGACCTCTTGGTATCATCATCCTAAAATACTCTTGACATCTTCAAGTGGACTATTCCAAGGCCACCTTTTAGTAAAGTAACAGGTTGACAAACAAAATAAGGGATATTATCTTGGAGTGCAATGCATTATTTTTTTTGGGGGGGGGCATGCAATGCATTATTAACAAGCCATCTATTTGAGGCTAAAAGATCAAAAGTTAGTCAAAAGCAAAGATGAGCAGATGGGGCAGAGCTGGAATGGTGCGGGGGTTTTGGGGGTAGAGGCATAACCAGCACTAGATAACTAAAATGCAGTTACATAAAATCTTGGCACTGTGGAAAATTCAACTAATGTAGCTGAAGAATTTGTGTGGACATTTTCAAAGGGAAGCTTAGTCTGCTGTGTAAATGTGCACTGAAAACACAATTGAGAGTTATTTTTTTTAAGTATGTTGAGATGCTAATCCCTAGGGCTCTTATGTGAAAGGGTCCTTTTTTGGAGGTGGAGTCTTTGTAGATGTAATCATGTTAGCATGAGGTCACAGTGGATTAACATGGGTCCTGCTACAGGACAGGTGTTCTGATGTGAGGACATGGAAGACAGCAGAGGGAAGGCTGTGTGCAGACAGCGGCAGGGAGTAGAGTGGGGTAGTTTCAGCTGAGAGTCCCAAGAATGACTGTCACCAAACAGCTGCTAGCACAGAGCCAGGGAAAGAGTCTCTCCAGAGGCTTCGGAAGCAGCGTGGCCCTGCCTATCGATACCTTGATGATAGGGGCTGGACTTCTGACACAAGGTCCTAAGAAATGCCTGCTGTTTCAAATCACCCAGTTGTGGCAGTCAGCTGTGGCAGCAGGATGGTCATGGCTGCTGGGGATGGCGGGTTGTGAATCAGAGGGAAAAAGAAGGGCCACAAACACCCAGGGTGGTTTTCCTTGTTTCAAACCTGGTGCTTGGTTGTGCGTGTTATTTCCACCTTCCATCTTTGAAAATAGCACTTGCTACCTTTTTGAGATGATGAAACTGCTTCTGGAGACTCACCCAGGGCCAACATAGAGAACAGCCAGGCCAGGGTTAGATGGCAGGTGCGCCAGGTGGCAAACACCTGCTCCCAACCGGGCTGCCCTACTGTCTTCCGTGGCCACAGTGAAAGAGTGCTGCCTAGAAATTGTTGTGCTTTTACTTCAGGACCTAGTGAGCAGTCTACAGAGAGAAACTGGGTTGGCAGAGCCCTTTCTCAGGTGAACAGAGGGCTCAGGCCCCAGCGGGGAGGGTCATCTACATAGTTTCCCCCCAGCGAAGACAGGCTGGAGAAGGCAGGTGATACCACAGCTAGGCCCAGCAGTCCAGAAGTTCCAGTAGAAGTTCTGCTCTTTTATTCCTGTCAGTGAGAAACTTTAAAGAAAGAGAATGTGTAAAGGGTCATGGGAGACAGTCTACAGAACCTTGAATTAGTTGTGCTCGTAGGATAACCAGGATTCAATGTTCACTCTTCACTTGTCCGGCACTGCTTTGTCATCCAATTGAATCCATTCGGGAGCTAACATGAATAGTTCAGCTTCAAAGATGACAACAATGCTGATGCAGTTATGGGGAGCACAGTGGGGTCTTGGGGGTCTCAAGAAGACATGTGCTATCTGTCAGCTTCGTCTTCCCAAGCAGTTCCCAACCCAAAGGGCATCACCTAGGGCACCGCAAGTCTCCTGCTTTGGCATTACTACTGAGGTATCTGTAAGAAGATCATATTTGTATTTCCAGGTTCCTCCAAAATAATCTGTTGCCATTGAGTCACTGCTGACCCCTACTGACCCAGCAGGACAGGGTTGACCTATCCCCGTGGGTATCTAAGACTCCTATCTAGAGCAGAAAGCCTAGTCTGTCTCCTGGGAAGTGGCTGTGGTTTCAAACTACTAAACCTTGCAGTTGGCAGCAGAATGCACACCCACGAGGTGACCTGAGCCCCCCAAGTTGCTGGACATGACATTTTCCATGGCCTCATGGACAGCAACACAGGCTTGAGAAGAATGGATGCGTTTAAATTACAGTGCTGGGGAAGAAGATCGAACATACTCTGGGTTTCCAAAGAACAACAAATCTGTCTCAGAATGCTCCCTAGAAGTGAAGAAGGCACCAATAGAGAAGTCTGAGGTGTCAGCCCCAATCCCAACTACGTGGATAGCCGCCCCTCCCTGGAGAAGAATTCACTTCAGAGGACAACACCGAAGCTACAACTCAAGAACAGGGACATGTCTGATCAGAGCACCCTGGAGCAAATGAAGGGGGAGGAAGAGAGAGTGGAGTACATCCTGGTCCACCAAACTTTGCAGATGATATCCCTGCTCAGAGCAGTCAATGCACAGAGAGGATCATAGGGCTGGGCACCACTATGAGACATGGCTTCCCTCACTGCCCCATGGGGGACAACACTGGAAACACCGTGCATGAACTGTGTCCAATCTGATGTCACCACACTGTGGAAACACTAAGGGCGTGCAACAGAACAGCAAGCAGAGAAGAGCAATGAAGTCCCTGGGGAATTCTAAAAATACACTCTGGGGCCAGGATGTGGCACCCCATCAGACTCAACTAAAAAACACTCAAAAAGGTCCACAATCAGACCTTGAACTAGTTATGTTTCTCTTTTTCTGTCATTGGTTTTTATTTCTTTGTTTTGTTCTGTCTTGCTTTTGTGCTTATTATTGTCTCTGCATGTCTATCTGGATAGGATAGGTGGGATAAACAATTCTGAGATTAAAAACAATGGGACCAATGGTTCTGGGAAGGGTGGGGAAATGGGAGTAGGGGTGGGTGGCAGGAGGGGGGGAGTGGACGTTAACAAACCCAAGGTTAAGGGAACGAGTGTCGAAGAGGGTGTAGGAGGCCTAGTAGGACATGATCAAGGGCAATGTATCTGAAAGGAATTACATGAAGGCTGATTATGATAGTGAGACAAGAGGAAAGTAAAAGAAAATAGAGTAAAGAACTAGGAGGCAAAGGACATTTACAGAGGTCTAAATACAGGTATGTACATATGTAAATATATTTTATATGATGATAGGGAAATAGATCTATGTACATATATTTATAGGTTTAGTATTAACGTAGCAGATGAACACTGGGACTCTACTCAAGTACTCCCTCAATGTAAGAGCATTCTGTTCCAACAACCTGGCATTTCATGATGCTCACCATGATTGCTGAAGATCATGTGGGTGTGTAAGCAAATGTGGTGAAGAAAGCTGATGGTGTGCAGGTTATCAAAAAATATAACATCTGGGGTCTTAAAGGATTGAAGATAAACAAGGGACCATCTAGCTCAGAAGCCACAAAGCCCACATGGAAGAAGCACACCAGTCTGTGTGACCATGAGGTGTCTGATCAATAAGATCAGACCAGGCATCAAAGACCCAGAACAAAAAATCATATCATTTTGAATGAGGACATTTATCACTTTGAATGGAGTGGACACCCAAAGCCCATCTGTAGGCAACTTACGTCTGTAGACATCCCCTAACAGAAAGGTTGCAGGGAGGAGCTGAGCCAGTCAGGGTGTATTATAGCACCAATGAAACATACAACTTTCCTCTAGTTCTTTAATGCATCTTCCCACCACTATCATGACCCCAATTTTACCTTACAAATCTGGCTAGACTAGAGCATGTACATGGGTACAGATAAGACCTCACAACACAGAGAACCTAGGAAAGATAAACCCTGCAGAACCAATATTGAGAGCAGTGATATAAGGAGGGTAAGAGGAAGGTGGGGAGGGGGGAGAATGGGGAGAACCTATCACAATGATCTACATATAATTCCCTCCCAGGGGGACAGACAAAAGAAAAGTGGGTGAAGGGAGACATCCGCCAATGTAAGACATGAAAAAAACAATTTTTTAAAATAAATTATCAAGAGTTCATGAGGGAGGGAAGGAGGGAGAAAAATGAGGAGCTGATACCAAGGGTTCAAGTAGAAAGAAAATGCTCTGAAAATGATGGCAACAAATGTACAAATGTGCTTGACACCATGGATGGAGGATGGATGGATGGACGGACGGCCTGTGATAAGAGCACTGAGTCCCCCATAAAATGATTTTTAAAAAAGAGAGAACATGGCCAGAGGCAGCGTAATGCAGCAGAATCAACTTTTGCTGTTCTGCTGGTGCAGACTCACATCTTGATGCCTCCCTACTACACATTGGCTCTTTGACCTTGGACAAGTCAGGTACTTTTTGCATTTGGTTGCTTGTCAGTTCAAAGACTGCAGCCTGCCAACAGACATTTGGATGTTAATATACTTTCTTTTGCTCATCCAAGTCCCACCTGCTATCTGCTGCATGCATTTTGCCCTCAATATCTGCTTATCTAATGACATGTATCATGGACTTAAAAGAATTGGGGACTTTATTTGTTTTCCCTCTCACTCAGGATAGTTTTTGATATGAGGATGACCAGAAACCAAACTCTGTGTCCCCGAGTGACTGTCCAAGAGGACAAGGTAAACCCGCCCCTGCGGGTTCCCTCACTGGCCATTGTCTGCAAGAATAGAAAGCCCTGTCTCTCTCTCCCTGAGCACTGCTGCTTTCAACATGCTGGCTTTTAGGATCCCAGACTAAAGTGCAACAAATATACCACACGAGGATATTAGAATAGAAACACTATCAAGGATCTTAAGGAAACAAAAGAAAAAATGTAAAAAATAGTAACCTCATATATGTTGGTCTTTGATCTCTAAGAGTTATTTTTTTTTGGGGGGGGGAACATTAGCTATGCAAATACACACACACACAGAGTCTTGATAGCAGAGTTGTCAGTAGAAACAGCAGTTTGTGGACCAGGTCTCTCCTGCTTCTTCTTGCCCAGCCCAGTGCTAAGCACCCAGGGAGTGCTCTTGACACCACTGTGGAGTCTCAGCACAGGGAGCATACACCGACATTGCTCCCTGTTGACAACCAGCCCACTTTACAAAAGGGAACAGAGTGTCTAAGTTCTCTCTACAGCCAGCCAAACTTCCCACAGACCTGGACATATTTTGAAAGTAAATGGTCTTCTCTGAGGAAGGTGACACAGTGGAGCTGCTTAGTTAAGGCCACCTCTGCTGGACGAACTCTCACAATCTAAGAGAGAGCCATCCTGGGTGCACGCAGCATCCCAGGTCCTGCCCCTGCCCTCCCAGATCACCACTGTCCCCTGGAGAGAAAGGAAATGGCTAAATATGGCTCTTCTGTTCTGAGCATATCTGCCACGCAGTCAGTGTGCTGTTTTCTTGCTTTAGGGGCCCTGGGCCCATAATTGCCTCATAACGGCAGCACAGGCCTGCAGCGAGCTCCCAGCTATTCCTGTGCCGGAGCCCCCAACTGCAGCTGCTCCGTCAGTCCGTCTCCCGGAAGACCTTCCTCTTCTTTGCAGCCCCTCCACTGACCAAGCACAAAGGCCTCCCAGACACTGGTCTCTCCTGCCAACATGGGCAAGGACCTAAGACAAGCTTCGCCATCCTGGCCTCTACGGAGCTCTCCTAAGGCAGAGCCCTCATTGACCGCTAAGCACATGGACTGATGTGGCCAAGGGACCCCCTTCTCTCTCCTGAAGCCAGAGGGGATCAGGTGAAACTCCCTGTTGTTTCCTCAGATGTCGTGGGGACAGCAGCACATGGAGAGGAGGTCAGGGAAAGCCTGTGGACACTAAGGCAGGCGGGCATGCTTCCTCAGACGAGACCCTGGCTGAGTTGGGGGCCTAAGCACGTTTTCACTTCTGAGAGCTGCATATCAATTCAATAAAAACTCCCTTCATCAGCACAGACTCTGAACCTTACAAATGTGTACACACACCCAGAAGAATTAAAAACACATGTGCAGCCAACAGAACAAACTCGTCTACTCCAAAGACCCATGGCCGAGCTGGGCAAGCTGACCAGTTCCTCCTCGGCCACACTCGCACAGGGGGCCGTCTGGAGAAGTATCTGTACATTTGATCCAGCGACAGAGCTGGAGTTTCGGTTTCTTGGTCTTTTAAATTTTTCATCCCCATACTAGTAAACAAACCACTTTTAACCTCTGAATGAATTTTGGAGGCGATTTTTCAATCCCCTCCTACCTCAACCATGTCCGAGCCCCTACCCTGGCACGAAGTCCCTACAGGAGAAGCTCATCCTGTGCTCCCCCTCATCTCTTCCCTCTGACATCACTCCTTACAAAGTCTGGGCTGCAGACTTCACAGGAATAGGGAGGAAGCCGCCAACAGAGCCCACTCAGATTCATCACACCAGTTCAGGGAGAAGAGGAGACAGGCAAGAAAAGATGGCTTGTGGGACTAAAAGGCTTTGGAATTGAAATTAATTTGAAGATTTGGCAATAAGTGCTTTTTTCCTCACTGATGGCTTGACCAGAAGCCTATCCAGGCTGGCCTCCTGCACCTGACAGGATCCTGCTTGGCACTGAAGGGTCTCACAGTAGAAGAGAAATGCAAATGAATGACAATGCTGTATGTATTTACTCCCTACTGCCATTATGGTAAATTAAGTTGTCTAGCACTAAAATGAATCATTTTCTTATCCATTTCTTTGATCTTGTTTTGACACTGTTTTCCTCATTTTGATGCATATTCCTTTTTCCTCTCTGTAAGCTCCAATATCTTTGTACATAAACAGAAGATTTCATGGAAGGCTGTCTTGTCCAGGAGCTATAGGCTGCAAGCAACAGAAATCCCTATAAATTCACTCCACTGAGGAGATATAATCTCATCTCTGTTTCTCTCAAAACACAGTTTTCCAGACTTCCTTGCCTTACAATACAAGTCATTTTAGGTTAAGATTCTATCATTTAACCAGAGATTCCCCAAAACTGCATTGTGATAGTTTCACAGAACTCCCAGTTAATGCATGTGAATCAAGGGCTGATGGTGGAAGTTAATAGGTTGCAAGGCAAGCAAGGAATGAGCAGGATACAGCTGCTCATCTGCATTTTACCAACATTTTTCAGGACTGCTGAAGGGCACTCTCCTCCTCTGGCACTCTCACCCAGGAGGCCGCCACTCGTCCTCAGTCCTGGGAGTCAGAGAATCTAGATCCCCCTCTCTAATGAAGTCCTCAGATCACCCCACTCCAGGAAGCTTTAGTCTAAGGACTCAGCTATCCCAAAGACACCCAACTCCAAAACCCTGCGCCCCACCCAAAAGCACTGTTTTACTGTGGGCTGGGAAATTCATTGCTCACTGTGTCTCCTGCTCGCATTCCTGGTTCCATTGTCTTCCCTCTGCTCTGAGGTCACAGCCATCTTCTGGATCCACCTAGGGGGGTCCAGCGACCCTTTCACAGGGGTCACCAGATTCATAGCAGTAGCAAAATTATAGCTGTGAAGTAGCAACAAAAGTTATCTGATGGTTGGGGTGTCATCACAACA
Source organism: Nesogale talazaci (assembly GCA_004026705.1). Classification (NCBI taxonomy): domain Eukaryota; kingdom Metazoa; phylum Chordata; class Mammalia; order Afrosoricida; family Tenrecidae; genus Nesogale; species Nesogale talazaci. The sequence goes on from PVJH01030376.1 coordinate 17,810, forward strand.
TGAGGAATTATATTCAAAGGGTTGTGGCATTCAAAAGGTTGAGAACCACTGATCCAGGAAGTCCATTGCATGGGTGATTGCAGTCAAGAAGATACACACCACTGCTGGCTCTTGCTGGTCCTGAGATCCCACTCCCACTTCTCAGAGAGCTCATTTTATACCCAGAAGGAGGGCTTGTCAGGGAGCTGGCTTCACACTTATAAGTGAATCCCATCAGCATCTCCCCCACCTTCTTACCCAGGTCCATCAGGAGAAAGTTGCTGGGTGGGAAGTAGAAACTGGCTAGAAGAAAGGCATTAAAGCACCCACTGCCCCTGTAGACATGTCACATTTTGAGAAAACCTCCCAAAAATGCATGACACCATGACCATCCTGGTGACCATTTGGGCAATGATGTTTAGAGAAGCTTCTCTTCTGGATTTGGTGTCATTAACTGGAAACAGCCTTCATTGTAGACTACAACTCAATGACGAGAATGCCCAAATCCTCTCACAACTAGACCAATCAGTAACATCATGATAACCCGAGAGAAGGTGGAAGTTCTCAAGGATTTTGTTGTGCTTGGATCCACAATCAATGCTCAGAGAGCACAGGCACAAGGTGAAAAGATGAGCTGCAGTAGGTGAATCTGCTGCACAAGATCTCCTTAGAGCATGGAAGAGGAAGGATGTTACTCTGAGGACTAAGGTGCACCTGACCCAAGCCATGGTATTTTCCATGACCTCAAATGCATGTGAATGTTGGACGGTGAATAAAGAAGACTGAAAAAGAATGGATGCATTTGAATTGTGGTGCTGGAGAATATTGCTAACACCATGGATTGCTAAGAGACGAAAATGATCTGTCTTTGAAAAGGAATGGCCAGAGTGCTCCTTAGAGGCAAAGATGTTAAGACTTCTCTTACACATTCTGGACATGTGGTCAGGAAAGACAAGTCCCTGGAGAAGGCCATCATGCTTGGTGAAGTACAAGAACAGGAAACTAAGGGGTGACCCTCAGGAGACAGACTGACACAATGGGTGGAACAATGGGCCCAGGGACAGGAGCAACCATGAGAAGACACAGGCCAGGCCAGGGATACAGTCCTTGGGCACAGGGTCCAGGTGGAACTGGTTTGGAACTGCCTCCAAGGCACTCTGCTACAACAACAGCTGGAGACGGGCATGCCCTCCCTCAGTAGCCCCTGCCGGGCCCCTAGCCACACCATGATAAGGACGGACTCTGGGAGAAAGTCAGGGAAGAAATGGAGTCTCTTTGACCCTGGCAGGCTGAAATACCCAGTTATGTTGTAGTCAGTGTACTGACAGGAGTCCCATCCACCTGTCATGTATTATAGCATGTAAGGGAGTTTTCTGGACATGAAGAGAAAGGACCAGCATCGGTTCAGACAAAGAGAATCCCAGAGAGGAGGGTCTTGGTTCCCTGGAGCATCTGAGAGCAGTCGCCTGCCACCTGTTAAATCTTGAAGCTTTGTTTGCTGGCCAAGTGTAGGGTCTTTCACTCATTACCTGTGCCACTATCAAATCCTTTTTTTTAAAAATGTATAAAAGAGCTTTATATAAAAGATAATTGTACATTAAGTATATCAATCCAGTTCAGTCTACGCCCATAATTCTGACATTAGCCCATATGCCTGACATGAATCTATAAAGTCCTCCTCAAACTTGAAAACCACATGCAATGTTACTGACTGCAGGAGGAAAGCGGAATCAGTGAGCGTGTACGCATCTCAGCGCTGGCAGGGGTCTCCATGTGGCTGCTCTAGCACACAGGGTTGCATCAGGTAGGTCCATGTGGCTTCTCCTCAGGGATGTCTCATCGGCAGGGAGCCAGGCCAGCTGAGGCACACTAGTCAAACCATCAGAGAGCAAAAGCTCAAATCCTTTTTTAATGTAAGAGTTTTACTGACATGGTTTAGACATCATACAATTTAATGGTCTAACATAGTAAAAAGAGTTGCTCAACCATCATCACAATCAATTTTAAACATTTCATCTTTCTCATACTCACTCTTATTAGCCCCCTATTTCCCCCAGCTTCCTTTGCCACCACTTTAAGAAACCATTAATGTCTCAAAATATTTACCTACCCGGGACTTTATATAAAGGAAAACATACAAAAACAAAAACAGGAACAAAACCTCCAATGAAAATATGGAAAGCTAGAGTAGATGTAAAATGAGTTCAAAGGGAGAACAAGGGAGGGGCATTCACTTCCAAGCTCACTGACCTGCATCAGCCCACTTTGCAGGCTTGGCCATTGAACCACACTGCGGCAATTTTGCCTTCAGATCTCTGTGGACAACAAGGCACAGGAACATTATAAACAAAGCTTAAAACCAAGGAAATAGCAAATTCTCTTACACAAAGAAATGTCTGCGTGGTTGCGCCTCTGTTGTTTAAATTTGTTCTTTTCCCTCATGTCCAGTGAGCCCACCAGGAGTCTCCATGCCCTCGCCCCTGAATTCCGTAGCTTGTGGCTCTGTGATGGACACTCAGGCACAGGCTGTGGCTCCTGCCATAGCCAGACCACATCACCGGGGAACCTCTGGCTAAATTGGAAAGGTCCGTCCAACAGGAAAACAAACCTGTTAACCCGTTATCTGAAGATCCCCTGTAGTCTTTCTCTCTTGACTGATGGGAGTCACTACAGCGATCTGCTTATGCATCAAGTCAGAATATTATTCTCAACAGAAATCGTCACCAAATGGCCTACTGACTTCTTTAATAACAAATTAAGCAACAAAAAAGCAAACAAGCAGAAAACATAGCCAGCTTCCTGACTTCTCTTCCTTGCCCCAAATGTGTCACTCAGGTCTATAGGGGCAACTGCACTTTTCCACTGCCCCTTGTCTGTCTTGCACAAATCACTTTTGAAGCCGGAAGCACCCGTCTTCTGTGCCCCTTCCCAGGGTTCGCTCCATCAAATGGCTCTCATGGGCACACAGCATGCTGCCAAGCTTCCATCTGGTTCAGAAACTTTGAGGAATCTACTGGCATGAAGATAATAAAGCCCCCTAACCATAAAGCGTAACTTGTTACATATTCCTGGTACAGAGGAGGACAAGAGAAAGCAGGCTCTCCAGAGACAGTGACTTGTCCTCTCTCTTTGTCCTCACTGCATCCAGCCACCCTGTTGACCCAGACCTCCTGTCTCCTTGGGAACCCCACTGCTTATTTGAAGACAATTTAAATCTGTTTGTGTTGACTTAGAGGTTGATTCTTTTTACTGAAAAGTACCATTTCTGAGCCCAGGTGATGAGAATACATATTTTCTCAGCTCAGATATGAAATCAACCTGGCCATTTGCAACTCTGGGTCATGAGAAAAGACAACTTACACACACACACACACACACACACAGGTCTGTCTTCTCTTTCTGGTTCTCTTCTGTAGAATGACCAAAATCAGGCTACTTTTAGGGAGCTCTGGTAGCATGACAGATTCAGAAGTGATCAGCTAACCGAGGGTTAATGGTTCAAACTACCAGCTACTCTTGGGAAGAAAGCCACCCCCAAAATTATAGCCTTGAACCCTGTGTGGGAGAGTCCTTCTCTGGGAGTGGGGCAACAAGGGGTTGGTTGGTTTGATGTGAAATGAGCCAGCTGAGCCCCCCTAGAAACTGCCTAGGAGACTCCTGGTCCCAGGCCCTGTCACTCTTTCCCCTTCAGGAACTTTTGACATGACAAGTCTTAATTTACCATGTGAAGTTATATTTTAAGGAGGCATCAAAGATAAACTTTAAGCTTGCAAAACCTAAGTGGTTAAGTCTCGTACCTGGAACAACCTCTGTCTCTCTGGGGCTGTGAGCAAGGGCAGACATGCACCAACTCCTTTCTGACCCACAAATAACACTCAGCATTGCAATTTGAGAGAGCAACAACCCAGAAAGCCACTCCCTATATGTGCTGAACCAGAACCATAGCAGTATGAATGTCTGCCTCCCTAACTGCTGCCCCAAACAACTCCTATGCCTCAGTCATTGTAGGGGTCAAAGTTAGATGCAAGGAGAGAGGCCCTCAACATTTTCAGTCCTGGCCAATCTTGCTCCCCTTCACCTCCATGAGCAATGTCAAGTGAGGTTTATTTTTAGCTTAAATTAAACCTCCCCTCTCTCCCTGGCAGACAGCAGGCGGCACTCTACACTGACCTTCCTCAGTTAACAGAACAGGTCAGAGTCCTCCCTGGGGACAGTGTCTTGGGCCTCTGCTCACTGGCATTCCCTCCAGCTGCTGGGAAGGGCAGTCCTGACAGCCTAGAGACCAAGGCACATCAGAAGGCTCTGTCTGCAGGTTCTGTTCACCCCCAGCATGTTCTCGAGCGCCCCTCACAGCTTGCACATATGTTCCTTGAGTCCTGAAATGCATCCCAATACCCACGTCTACTGAGGCTCTACCATGACTCTGGCCACTCTGACCGCACATGAGCTGCCACCCCACCTGCAAACACAAGGTGGCAATGAACACAAGGCCTCTGTTCCAAACCTGCCTTTCTCAGGCCCTCAGGTCCCTCAGGGAGGGGCACTGGGTAAGAGTTGGCTGCGAATCACAAGGTCAGCAGTTCACACATCCCCGGCCCCATCCCCACCCCCAGACATTCAAATTCTTTGGGAGAAAGATGAGGCTGCCTGCTTCCTTAAAGATCTGCAGCCTCAGGAACCCCAAAGAACAGTTCCCCTCTGCCCAGCAGGGTGGCTCTCAGTTGAAACTGAGCAGGTGGCAGGCCGGGTTGGGTCAGCCCGCACATGGTGTGCTGTGCACGAGTACAACTCCTTTGTAACAAGTGGCATTTACGTTCCAGTGTCAAGAAACTCAAGGAGACCAGAGTGGAAGCTGATGAGTCCATTTGAAAAAGCATTTGTCACTTCTTGTGCTGGACTGAATTACTGAAAATGATATACTTTGGTTAAATATTTAACTGTTTTTTTTTCAGAAATTCACCAGAGGCTGATTTTTTCTAAGTAGGAAATGGAGCTTTTATAAGAGTTGTATGAGCCCTCAATAAAACGATTTCTAAAAAAATAAAGAATGGATAATAAAGTTTCTAAAGAGTTTTCAAAAAAGGAAGGAAGGAAGAAAATGGGGCTTTCTATTCCCATGCAGTGTTATGGTCTCAGAAATGCACAGAGGCGAATCTGTCCTATAGGGTTGCTGAACATGGGCACAAACTCAGTGGCAGTTTTGTTGAAGCTGTAGCTGTGCTGTGACTGCCAAATGTTGCATATGGTCAGGGTGGCACAAATGTTAAGCACTCAACTGCGGTTGGGAAGGTCGGTAGTTTGAAACTTCTCAGAGGTGACCACGGTCTTAGAAAGGCAGGACACAGTAGTGCTATGAATGCAGCCCCACCAGGAGCTGGGATTAGTGGGCGTGTAAAATGCATATGGGTTTGTAGACGGAGTGCCAATAATGAAAAAAGTATCATTCATGAAATTCTTGTATTAATTACATGATAGTTTGGGTATAATGGATTTTAAATAGATTTTTAAAATTAAAATTGGGGGGAAAGGTACACAAGGAGGTGTTGGGAGAGATGAGGAAGGGCACTAACACTTGAGGAGCTACTTCAAGTCCAGCAGCATGTCAGAACCTTCCGACGATGAGAACTGGGGCTCAGAGAAAGGGTGGCCCGCTGGTGGCTGGGCTGGGGTTCGAATGCAGGGCTTCCAGAAGCGTAGCACTGCATGAGCCAGACACCACAGTTCAACAGTCCAAGGAAGAAGAAAGACGATCCAGGCCAACGCTCTTGAGAAAGCTCTTCATCACTAACTGCACTGGTGGCAGAGGCCTGGCAATGTGGTAGTTGAGCTGCAGTCTATAAAGTCCAAAGTTCGAGCCTACCAGCCACTCCATGGGAGCACCACAGGACTTTCTACTCCCTACCAGGAGTGATAGTCTGTTACTGCTGGGATTTCTCAGTGTTGCTCCAGACAGTGGAAGGTGTGCATTGTTGATAGGTGTAAAAAGCTCATGTAAAAAGACCCAGAACTCACCACCATGGAGTGAATGCAGGCTCATGGTGGTCCTCCAGGATGGAGCAGAACTGCCCCTTTGAGGTTTCTGAGACTGGAGACCACCAGTTTCCGTCCTTGCTCGGCTTCGGTCCGTCCGTCCCTAGCACACACAGTGTGACTGACTCACTGAGAAGGGCAAAGCAGCCAGCCAGCTCTGGAAACTCCAATCAAAATCACAGCCCTCACGCCCCACCCCCCCAACCCTGCCCGAGGTGCTAATGACCTGCTGTGGCTCAGCCAGGGTCGTGGGGGGGGGGGAGGCGGGGGGGGGGGGGATATCTTATAAATGCAACTGTGTTCAACTTTCTGTACCAAATGCGGCCTCCTGGTGTTCCCACACTCAGCCCAGAGCTGGTGCCTCAGGTGGACATGAGATCTTCATGTCAGAGAGCCAAAGAATGAGAATTCCAATGGTTTTCCCTTTGAAGGGTGCCCCCTCCTTTGGCAGCACCATCATCACAGTCATGGTGCCATCTCCATCTGCCCGTCCCTACAGACTGCCTTTCCCAGGGCTGCAGAGCAGACCCACCCGTGGACAGTTACAAACTCTTTCTGGACCTTGGGTCTCCTCCTAGGCGTTGGCAAGCTCACCAGTTTCAGGCAACGCTCCCTTTGGGCCTGCATTTCCAGGGCTGCTGCGGCAAGGAAGAAACCCTGACCTTCCTTCCACTGATGGCCATGTAACTTTGTATAACTTTCCTCAAAGAGATCTCTAAAGATCCCTGGGCCTGGCCTGAAGCAGCTGTTTCTGTGAAGAGCTGTGAACCTCACCTGGCCATCTGTGGGGGAAAAACACTAGAAGGAGAAGTGTTATATAAACACCAGGGTAGATGAGGCCGATGGAGGAGCTCTGCTCTCCTTGTCACTTTTGATAAATAGTGCCCTCCCTCACTTGCTCTCTCCTTGCTCTTCCCAGAAGCAAAGCAATTGCTGAAGAGGTTCCAGCCAAGTCTCTCTGGAATGAAAATACATCTGACCAGGCAGAGCCCACCTCTCAAAGGCTCCCAGAAGCCCTGCTAAGAACACAAACAACCAGCCATGGACCTTTGTAGAAGCCCTGCAAAGAAGGGGGAGGAGTGCATACCAGGCGTGGG